>JANIHZ010000007.1:18266135-18283852 GCA_027478365.1 Erythroxylum rufum | reverse complement strand
TTGGGATGGATTCCGTGGAGGGGGGAGAATGTAACCGTTGGATTAAATGGACGGTTGGGATGAATTGCATGGTCGTCTATCCCAACTCGTCCTTAGTATATATACTTAATTAAGCATTGGATATGAGCAGCGATCTTCTTCATCCCATGAAATGAAAAAATGCTCATCCTAAATCAATGCACATACTCTTTCCACTATCTATCATCTAATCGAAAGGTCATTTATTTGAAAGCAAACTTCAATTCCAGTAAAAACAGTTCTATAATGCAAAATTTTTCAGATGCTTCCAAAATCCTACCAAGTGATATCATGGACAAGGGATGACATTCATTTTGTTTCTTTCTGTTGGATTTTTGAAGAACAAAAAAGAAAGAAAGATAATAGGAAAGACAGATATTGCGTGAAACACAAATAATTCAGATTTTCTTCACATAAAAGACGAAACACAGCACAATGATTTATATGATTCTAAAGCAGAAAAATAGGAAATAATGACCACTAACTTACCCCACTACTTACACTAACTGGCCCCACTACTTAATTTGATAATGACTAAGTCAATAACGTGAACTAAAAAACTGCAGACCATAATAACACGATTTTTGAATCAATCTAACACTCCCCCTTGATTCAAAAACGGCAGATATTGAATTATCTTCTTGGAGCACATATCTCCAATATTACATGCAGTATTCATAATTTGAAGCACTTCTCTTCAATGGACGATTGATGCACTTCTCACTAATATTCTTCAACTGTTGATGCACTTCTCATCAAACTTCATCTATTGGTGCACTTCTCACCAATCCTAAAATAAAGTTTCTCCTTCTTCTTGAGCAAAATTGGATTGCTCATTGTTGAACTTGCAATATTTTTGTATATGCCCAAATCTTTGACAACCAAAACACTGTGATTTACCTTTATACCAACAGTCCTTTTCATCATGGTTATTTTTCTTACATACTCCGCATGGTGGAAAGTTGACCCTATTTCAGAAAGACTTGTTGGATGTCTTGGCAATGAAGGCTCCTTCTGTTGGTTTCTCATCTCTTATGACTCTTCTTTGCTCAACAGCTTGCAAAGCATTGATTAATTCTGCAACTGTAATCTTTGAAAGATCCTTAGAATCTTCAAGTGAGGAAAATTTTGTCTCATACTTCTCGGGCAAGGTCACAAGAATTTTTTCAACAATTCTATTGTCTAGAAAATTTTCACCAAACAATCTAATTTTGTTAGCAATCGTGATAAGCTTGTTAACTTATTCGTTGACCCTTTCTAATTCCTTCATCCTTTGCATCTCAAATTCTCTCTTAAGATTCAAAACTTGCATCAACTTTGTTTTCTCACAGCCCAAATGCTCACTTTTTAGGGAATCCCATATCTCCTTTGAAGTATCACAAGCCATGATGCTAGTGAAAATCACCTCAGATACTGAAGAATAAAGACAAGTTTTTGCTTTGAACTTCTTGGCTTTTCTTCATTATGACTCTTAAGTTGAGCTGCAGTTGGATGAGGAGGCAATGGTGGGACTTCACTATCATTTTCAACCACATCCTATAAATCAAAAGATTGGAGATATGTTTGCATTTTGATAGCCCATAATTGGTAATTTTCTCCATTAAAAATGGGAGATGAGGCTAAAAGAAAAGTGTTTGAGTCCATTTTCTAAAGAACTCACTTGTTTTCTCTCCACTCTATTTTTTTACAGCCCCATGACCAATAAAGGCTCCGATACCAATTTGTTGGAAAAAAAATAGAGAAAGAAAGATAATAGAAGCTAAACTTTTACTGATCTTCGTTCAACTCAACATAATGACAGCCCCGCTTAAATAAACATAAAAATAACCTAACCTTCCTAAATGCTAGCAACTAGGAGAATAACGTGGGAATCAAAGGCACACTACCCTACAAACTTTACAACTAAAATATTCCAATAGTAAACACAACTAACTGACTAGATTTTTCCTAAAATACTGATTTAAATAAACATGGCCACATAATTAATATAAATAATAATTTTGAATCAATATTCAACAATCAGATCCATACTTTTAAGAAGATTCAATATAAGAGAAAAGGAGATTAGAATTATGATTTCTTTATTTTCTATTAGTTTTTCTGGATGTTTATCTTTGATTTTGTTTTCTAAGATTAGTTTGTGATAACATTATGTTTTAATCTTTTATTCAATGCAATTATATTGAATGATTTATTGTGATTCAATTACTCATTTTATTTTTGTTCTAATATATCCAAAATATTAGTGCATGATTTGATTTTATACGATTGAGATTGAGAAATCCTCTTATATGAATGGATCTATCATAATTGGAAGAAGTTGCATGCAAACCTAGAGATAGGCTGACATAAATTCTCTATATTAGGGTCAAACCCAATAGTGTGATTCATAAATTGATAATGCAATCCTAGGGGTTTAACTATAAATATTTTTGTTAATTAATTGATAAATTAGTTGTTGATGTAGCATGTCGTAACACTACTCAAAATAACTAGACCTACAACTATAACAGCTGTGAGTCTAGATCGATTCCACAGAGAGTGTGTGTAAAGCTTTTGAAATGAAATCAATCGGTGTTTAGGTTATAGGGGGTTTCACTTGGTTTTCAAATAAGAAATAAAAATGAAACTAAACTAATGAAAACAAATTAAAGAAAGCATTCTAAAATGATGAAAGTGATGAATTCGTTAGGGACCTAGTTATTGGTTCAATCTCGGCCTACACAAAATTAAACATATTTCATTGAATTGTTGTTCTCATACATCTCCTAGCAACTATTAATCGTAGATTAACAATAAGATCTGTTAAACCTGCTTTTCCCTTACTTAATTGGACAACTGCATTACGAATTAGGAAAACAGATTAATCAAGACAACAACCACACAAGCTCGGGACATTTAACCTAGCTTTTGTTATTCTTAATGATTAAAAACCATTAGTTGACATAAAAGAATCTTAACATAACAATTATGAATTACATTGAAATTCTAGCAATGGGTTTATATATAAAAACAATCAAATAAAATATTCAATCATTCTTACACAACACCCGAACATTAAACACAAGATAACATAATCAATCTGTAAAGAGAGAAAGAATAGCAAACACAGTGAAAGAAATGATTAACTAGGTCCTTTGGCATCGATATCACCTCCAAACCGAGGTCAAGAAAGCCTAGCCCTCCATAGTTCTCCAAAGGATGAAAGCTTTTCCCCTCTATCACCTCTCGAAACCCCTGGAACGATTCCTCAAACCTTTCATAAACATTTTATCCTTCTTTAGGCACTTTTATACTAAAAATTAGGTTTTCAGGACAGTTGGCCATTTCTTATGGCGTGCATATGTTGTTCACAGTCGTGAGTGTGAGTCATGGGGCTCACGGTCGTCACGCCCATGCAATATGTTTCATGTTGTCATGGCCATGAGAGATGCCTCACAACCATGACAAATTGATGCTAGTCATGAGTCATTTTTTGGCACTCTTCATCTTGATGTTTTCAATATATACTCATCATCTTCATCCATTTTCTTATCTCATCTTGCTCTAATCCTTCCCATTCTTAGTCCATTAAGACATGATTGTGAATCTCCAAAAAACAGCTCAAATATTTTGCTTTCAACTCACTTTACCTCTTTCGCTTCCGAATTGTACCTAAAATCAAATATGAACTAAAATGAGTGTCTTAAGCATTAATCACTTAGTGTTATGGATTAAATGTATCAATAATTAAGCATAAATAATTTCCTATACACTTAGCTTTTGACCATACTCAGGCAAAACATCAAAATTAAAGTCACAAACCCAAAAACACTTACTCATTTTCCATATTTCCCAATAATATATAATCATAAGTAAAGATAAACAAAATTCAAAACCATAGCAAGAACTTAACATTAAACACTTATACTTATGGCTAATCAACATTCATCGCATTTAGAAACTCAGCAATCTATAGGTAGAGTTGGAAAAAAATGTGTTTAAATAATAGATATCTATAGGTACACTCAAACACCATTCATGATTATAACATTCCACAACTTTGCATATCATTTAATTTCTCCAGCACTAAGAGTCACATGCATAATCATGAATGAAAGGACTTTTCTAAGGTTGTAATGTGGGCAAGGGTAAGGTGAGATGTATTTGGGTAATGTAGCATAAAAGCCATCAAAGCTAGTGTAATAAGAAAACACTCAATATACCATCAAATGCAAAAACCAACATTCACTCACAATTGTGTACATCAATTATAATGAATGCAAAAATTATGTTTCCTAGCTTAAATTCAAACTCTCACACTACAAACCATATGAAGCATAACCAACTAGCAGGAATCGCTCATACAATTGATGACAATACATTGAAACTACAAGGAGCAATTTTTCAAAGCCACATCCACCTTATATGCATCATATTCAAACTACCCATTCAATACAACTTTAAGAGGAAAAACTAAAAATGAATAACTTTGCAAAACATATGAATTTCTTTCTTGATACTTTTATTTAAACATATATTATTTTTTCTTTTTGTTTTCTCTTTTCTCTTTTCTCTTTTCTCTTTTTCTTTTGCTTTTCTCTTTTTTTTCTCTCATTTTCTTTTCATGTAAAAATTGAAAGAAGCTACACCAACAATGGAATAACATGACATTATGACAAATACAACTAACACACATATATGCACACCACTACACTTAGACTTTTATGCAGCCATATTCATCAACAAGTAACAATTGCTCCACTAGCATTATGTTTTGGGTAGGACATTTGGTTAAGTTTAATAGCATGTAATGTGGTTACTAAAAAAAGGCTAATAAACTCAAAGGGGCTTAACAAACGAAAATTTAAATCAATGGGTAGGCTATTTGGATAATATAGCTTACAAAAACAAAGAATGCCTAATCATTTTCATTTTAATGCATGAGATAAAAATGTGGTCTTAAATAGAAAATCAAAGCAAAGTCAGGATGTACATGTCATAAAGGTCACACATAAACAAAAGATCATGAGAATGATATCGATGTGTCAGTTTAATATGGCTCATATACATATAGGAAACAAGCAAACATAAAAACACACATACATATAATAAACAAATACGAAAATGTAAAGGAAAAGAAATGAACTTCCTTTGGGTTACCTCTTAAGTAGCATCTTTGTTTATTATTGCTAGCACAACTCCTTTTTCTCCTCATTACGTAACAAAATTGTGATATTCGGGTGTGACATGTGATTCCTCCACTTGAGGTTCTTCCAAATAGGGCCTAAGTTAATGACCTCTAATTTTCAACAGATTCTCTATCTTCAAAATCTCAATCTTTAATGAGTCCCTGCACTCTTGGAAGATCTCAAATGTCTCTTCACCTTTTTCCTCCTGATTTGATTTCTCCAATCTACTACTTAGAGGTGAAGGGTTATTATTAACAACAATAGAGGACTCAACATTTACCTCTGACCTAAATGATATTTCATTTTCTGCTTCGAGCTCCTTCTCAACTTCTTCTTCACAAGCAATCACTTGAGTAGTCCTCTCAAGATTCTCAAGCTCCTTTCCACTCTATAAGGTCTCTACACTAGCGTCCCTTGTGTACACCTCGAGTTGAGATGGTTGCATCTTTGCGCTTTGTGACGTTAGGCAGCTAGTAGATTCCGCTAGCAAACCCATTTGGCTTGCCAAGTTTTGGATTCTAGAACTTGTTTCCTACTAGAATTACATCTCTTTTTGTTGAAATTGCAAAGTATTAGCATCACAAACATTAACTAATTCTTCCATAGATGTACCTTATTTTTGTTGGCAATCCAAATCTTGGACATTAGACCTTGTATCTTGCCAAAATTGCCCTTCATCTTACTAGAATTGTAGATTATTTTGTTGAATTTGAATATTGTTAGCAGTAACATTAAGTAATTCTTCCAACGATAGACCTGAGTTGTAATAGAAGCTTCTGGTCTATACAAGAATTGTTGTGTCTCCTACAAACTATCATGGATGTAATTTTACTAGTTATCCCATCCATAACTAAAGTTAGTATGATCATTCCAATTTGAGCTATTGGATTGGAAATATGAGTTATAAAAGAAACTACTTCCTTTTATGTAATTTTTAAAATTTCTTTCCAACATACAACCACTAAACAAAAAGTGAAAATATCAAGAAATAACTGAAAAGAAACTAATTATAAAAAATTATGTGCAAAAAACTAATTAAAATGAAGAAAAAGACTAAAACATCGCACTCCTTGAAAACGGCACCAAAATTGATGTAATGTGTCATAACACTACTCAAAATAACTTGAACTACAACTATAGCAGTTGTGAGTCTAGGTCGATCCTACAGAGAGTGTGTGCAAAGCTTTTTAAATGATATCAATCAGTGTTTAGTTTATGGGGCGAGTGTTTGGTTTTGTTTTCGAATAAGAAATTAAAATGAAACTAAACTAATGAAAAAAATAAAGAAAACATTTTAAAAATGATGAAAGTGATGAATTCGTTGAGGACCTCGATTATTGGTTCAATCACGACCTACACACAATTAAACAAATTTCATTGAATTGTTGTTTTCATACCTTTCCTAGCAACTATTAATTGTAGGTCAACAATAAGTTCTATTAACCTCAATTTTCCCTTATGTCATGTTTAATTAAGAAGAGTTCATTAATTAAACCTAGCTATCAAACCACCTAGAACAATCTCTCTAGATTTAATTAGATAGTCGCATTACAAATTAGGAAAATAGATTAATCATGGCAACAACTACACAAGCTTGGGTCATTTAACCTAGCTTATGTAATCCCTAATGATTAAAAACCATTAGTTTCCACAAACGAATCTTAATATAACAATTACGAATTATATTGAAATTCTTGAATTGGGTTCATATATAACAAACAATCAAATAAAGCATTCAATCATTCTTACGCAACACACAAACATTAAATGTAAGATAACATAATCAATCCCCAAAGAGAGAGAATAACAAACACAAAGAAAGAAATGCTTAACCGGGTTCTTCGATGTCGATATCACATCCAAACTAGATCGAGAAAGCCTAACCCTCTATGTCACCAAAGGATGAAAGCTTTTCCCCTATATCACCTCTTAAAACCCCTGGAATGATTCCTTAAACCTTTCATAAACATTTCATCCTTCTGCCATCACTTTTACACAAACAAATTAGGTTTTCGGGATAGGTATCCATTTCTTACTGGTGTGCATATGTTGTTCACAGTTGTGAGTGTGAGTCATGGGGCTCATGACCGTGAGTTGCATTTCATGCAAAATGTGTCATGGTCATGAGAGTTTTCTCATGCCCATGACACATTTGTCATGGCCATGAGAGATGTCTCAAGACTATGATAAATTTATGTTAGGCATGAGCCACTTCCTGTACTCTTCATCTTGATGTTTTCAACATATACTCATCATCTTCTTGCATTTTCTTGTCTCATCTTGCTCTAATCCTTCTCATTTATGCTCCATAAAGACAAATGATTGAGAATATTTGGAAAACAACTCAAATACTATGCTTTCGACTCACTTTAGCTCTTTCACTTTCGAATTATACCTAAAATCAAATATGAACTAAAGTGAGTGTCTTAAGCATTTTAAAGTGCTAATCATTAAGTGTCATGGATTATCAACAATTAAGCACATATCAATTGTTAATAGTCTCGATAGAGATATTAACATAAGATGGGAGTTTCTACAATCCAGTAATCAATAATATAATTTCATGATAAATGGTTAATTATTTAATTATTTATAGGGGATTCATCACCTAGACACTATTATTTGATATTGATTTTTCTAAGTAAATTCCTTTTCCTGCGTTCATTTTTGTTTCCAATCTTAGTTTAATTATATAGATTTATTTTTAATTAAATTCCAAAATACAATTCTTAAGCTAGATAATAGAAAAAAGGGTTACTACTAGTATTTACCATCATCATGGGATTGACCTATACTTGCCTGTGCTAGCTACAGTTACGTCATGCACTTACGATAAATTTAATATTGACCTTAACCCTAGTTAATCAAGTTTTTGGCGCTGCTTCTGGGATGGTAATATTCGGAACACCTACATTTTTTGGTAATATTCAGAACACCTAGATTTCTTTTTTACTCTAGCCACTATTATTTTTATTTTTGTTTTTAAGTTATTTTATTTTATTAACTTGTTTGGTTTCATTTCTTTTTGTAAATCTTGAATTTTATTCCATTTATGACGCAAAGTAATTCTAAAAGCTTAATTGTCACAAATCTAGAAATTAAGTGAACAATATGTAAAAACCCTTTGTAGATTATAACTAAGAGAGTTCGAGTTAAACTGTCAAATAGAAGACTTGGTAGCTCGAGTGGATACTGAAGCATTGCACAACATAGTTGACCAACTAAGGACCATGTTTGACTATGCTAGACTGGACTTAACTGAAGCAAAGTCCAACATTGTTAGACTTACCATGAGTGCTAACAATTTCGAGATAAAGCCAAGTATCAGACAAATGGTGCAGTAGTCAGTCTAACTTGATGGACTCAAAGAAAAAGATCCAAATGTGCATTTCTCAAATTTTCTCAACATTTGTGATACATTCAAGATTAACGGAGTTAATGATGACACCATCAGACTGTAATATTTCCTGTTTTATTTAAGGGGGGAGGGAAAACAATAGTTAAACTTGATGTCATGATCATCACAGACAACACAGAAAATGGTGGCAGAGAAGTTCTTTTGTTGAAGTATTTTCCACTAACTAAAACTGCTAAACTGAGGAATGACATCTCCTCTTACTCCCAATTCAAAGCTAAATCTTTATACGATACATGAAAGAGCTTTAAGGATATGCTCATAAGATGCCCACATTATTGTTAACTACTTTGTATGCAAATCTAAACATAGTACATGATAGTCAATTGATACATCAATTGGGGGAACATTTAATAACAAGACACCAACAATAGATCAAGACCTTATTGACGATATGGCAATGGATAATTACTAGAGAACAAATCAATAAGCCGGCGGGAGTGCATGTACTGGATTCAGTGGCACAATTAGCAAACTAAGTGGAAGTTTTAAGTTAAAAATAAACAGACTTACGATGGCTCCACAAGGTTGAGTTATTCAATGTGAGGTGTGTGGCGATAGGCGTATATTATATTATGTTTTTATGGATTTTTAAGCATTATGACTCAAAGTGAGTATCTTAAGCAATTTCATGCCCTTAATTGCTAAGTGTTATGAAACAATTAAATAATCAATTAAGTACTATCAGAGGCAAGCTTGTGACACTACAAATTGAAGATGAAGCAACCAAAGGAAGGGTCATTTTCTTTTAGAAATTAGTAAAATGCAGACCTGTAATTATTATATATAAGATATTGTGAAGATTTGTTTTTTTTTTGCAAAAATTAAGGTAAGACTAAGTATATGATTCTTTTGTCATGTTTTTTATTATTTTTACGGAGACAATGAATAATATTTATTATGAGTAATCATATGTTTTATTTTATTTTATAAATAAGAATTAGTTTCTAAACTTTAAATCATCAATATTGGAGATTGTAAAGAAAATTGCAAATTTTGGTGGTTCCATTTATGTTTTCCTCCAGTAAAAATATGAAAAAGACTAAAACTTAGTAGCTAGCAGGGTCATATGTATGGAAGAAACCACAAAGACCAAAGAATAGCAAAGTAAAAGGGTCATATGTCAGTCTTAACATCGTGTGTATGACGCTGCTAAGTTTTCATCCAAAATAGCCTAACATTGAGTGGACTTGATACAGTTTAGACCTTAATTGAGTATGTTAAATTTTTTGTCCATAAATTGATCAAATCAAAAAACGTTTAGCCCAAAATTCGGCATTTAGCCTCAACCAAGGGATTGAAATGATCTATACTCAAACACCTACAACCCTAGCTAGAGAAACCACCCTAATTTCTTTTGAAAGAACAACAATCCACCCATGCAATCCTAACCACAATATCAAAATTTTTAGAGGCCGAACTTTTTTAGAGGGCAATCTTTAAATGACAACCTACCAAGAAAGCCTTCTTTGGAGGAAAGCCAGAATGCATTCAATCAGGTCATAACTCATAATTAAGAAACAAATAACAAGAGATTCTACACCTTAGAGTCATCTATTGAGAGGATTGAGATTCAAGTGGGGTAACTTGCAGCTCAAATGCATAACAATCAAAAGGGAAGGTTGCCTAGTAAACCTTAGCAAGCCCAAGCAATCACTGTTATGAGAAGTGGTAAAGTGATTGACAATCATGTTGAGTTTCCTTTTGAGTTGTCTAATGCTGATAATCTAGAAAAGGAAAGCTTCACCCAAGAAGAAGATGAGCGGAATTAGAAAAACAATGGGAGAAACTCTTCAAGTCACATTTAAAAGGGTGAACATCTTAAGCATGACACCAAGGACAATGAAGAATAAAAACTGCATAAGGCGACAGATCCTTATCGACCACCAATTCCATATCCAAGTTGTCTTAATTGAAACAAGATGAGCCGTTTCCCTATCTATATTGCATGCTTTCTAAGGTCAATGTTAATCTTCCCTTGTTAGATGTGATTAGGAACATTCTGGCTTATGTCATGTTCTTCAAGGAACTAAGTGCCAAGAAATGAAAGTTTGACCTAACGAAAAGGTGTTAGTTTCGAAAGTAGCAGGTGCAATTCTGCAGCTGCATTTACCCCCTAAACTAAAAGATCCAGGACATTTTATCGTGCAAGTATCAATGGGTAATGGTGATAAGGATAAGGGTATGTTTAATATTGAAGCAGGCATAAATCTTATGCCTCATTCTATTTATGAGAAACTAGATCTAGACAGTTAAGACTAACTAATATGTGCCTACAATTAGTAGATAGGTCAATCCGTTATTCGAAAGGAATAATGGAAGATGTGTTGTTGAAGGTTAGTGGATTGATTGTTCCTGTAAACTTTATAGTCTTAGAAATAGGGGAGGTTAAACAACAAGGGAAAGAGCACACCATACTCCTAGGGAGGCGTTTTATGGCCACTACTAATACCTTGATTGATGTGAAGACTAAAAAGTTGAGCACGACTGTTTTGGGCGAAACTGTTTTTGAAAATTGTTCTTTTATCGATCAAGTTAATGTTGCATATTTTGGTTTCACCTTGCAGGAATAATAAAAGAAGTTGGACTTGGTTAAAGAGAGTAATGAATGCTACCAATTGCTGGTAGATGTAACTAAGGGAGAGGTTGGAGAATTCTTGAGGAAAGGTCCTAATGAAAGAAAGAAAGTAGTGGACTCAATCACTTTGAGCGATCCATCTAGAGCATAACGACTGAGGTGTCCAGTTAAAACACATTAAAGAAACGCTAGACGGCGGGCAACCCATATAATTTCTGTTTTGGTTTTCAATTAGTTGTTTGTTATTTCTTTTTAGTGAAACTCAACTTAATCTGCTTGCTTTATGTGCACAAGCCTACTTTTTAATCTCTTCTGTTTATCTACTTTATAGCTATTCAGCACTCCTCAGTGAAGGACGCTATGCTTACTGCCATGCTTCACACCGCATCAACGCAGCCACCACCCACACTTTTATGTCGTGTTTCTATCTTTTTCTTTTCATTATTTTTAATGCGTGTTAGTTTAATTTCTTTTAGTTTTTAATGCTTGTCCTTGTTTGTATTAATTTTTGTCTTTTTTGTTAGACCCCTCTTTTACTTTTTTGTATCACATTAGGAATAGTGTGATGTTTATGTGTGTGTGTGGGGAGGGGGGGGGGAGTATTAGTTTAAAAAATTATTATTTGTGTATTGTGTGTTTGTTTTCCCATTTAGTAGTTAGAGATGCGTGGTTTTTAAATGAACTCAATCTAGATTAGAAATGCATAATATAAGTGAATGAGTATACTTGCATGCTTAGGCTGATTGGCTTGGATTTCGATTAAAGGGACATTAGCTTGTTGTGATAGATGAATGACACTTTTCATTTGGTAAGAACTTGAGCCTTTTTGAAATATTAAACACCAAATTCAAGTATTCTTTTTTAAGAGTGTTCTTTCATGATTAAGGAACTTTAGAACTTGCTTGCAAATACTAGTTGAGTTCATATAATCTTATGCAAATATTGAAATGATGAAGGCAAATAGGATTTACCCATTTTGCTTAAAAAGCCACTATGATGTTACCTTTAGTGAACCCCCTTTGAGCTTAACGTGAAACCTTTTCTTTTTTTAAACCTAAAATATAAGCCTTGACCTTGATTATTTATCCTCTTCATTGTAACTACCATAAGGTAAGTTGATCATTTAAATGGGTATGATTGGTTTTAGGGAATAATTGTTTGAAGAAGTGTGGGGGAATCATAGCATATAATTGGCTTTTGAGTTAGGAATGGGTAGGGTTGTAATAATGTGTATCTCTCTTGTACATTTTTTCTGTTTTAAACTTGATCTTGTTCTAAATAAATAAATGAAAAACATAGAAAAAAAGAGAATCATGGTGAAAGAAAAAAAGAAAAGAAAAGAAATAGAAATAGAAAAGAGAAGAAGGGAAGAGAAGATGACCAGAAAATGAAAAGAAGAGGAGAGAAGTAAAAAAAGAAAGGAAGTGTTAATTTTGTTAAATGAGAGGAAAGAAATGAGTGTTTTATGGTTCATTGTTTTGTATTATTTTAAATGATCAATTTGTGTTGTGGTTTTAAACTGCAATTTTTCTTTTTCCTACCCTTAGCTTGACCCCGTTACAACCAAAATAAAGACATTTGGATAAATGTTTGTGTTTGATATGAATGGTGGAGATTGGATTAGTAAGCAAGCTTATGGTAGATGCCTTACATGAAATGGATGATGAGTGAATGTACCCTACCTTTGAATGCTTAAGAGGATGGAGAGTGGAGTGAGTATCTATCACAGTTGTTGATAATTCTTTAAGTTAAAGTGCTTGTTAATTTTGGCTAAATATGATAAGAATAACTTGTTCATAGAGTATTATAAGTTTCAAGTTCTTAGGTGGTGTTTATTGAAATGATAATTGATATCTTTGACTATTAATTGGGAAAATTGTTGTTTCCAATGTTTGTTCTTATATAGGCTATTGTTCTTTATTTTGGCTAAGACAGGCATAGTTTAAGTATGAGGAAATTGCTGTGTCTGGTTTCTATTGCTTTTAATTGCTTTCATAGCTTGATTTTGGATATAAATCCTTGATTTCTTAATCCAAATGTGAGATAGATTGAGTGAAATTAGTATGGATGTTGCATGAATTTTAATCGGATTATTTTATGAATGTGGTATGAACTAAACAAGAAGAATTGTACATGTAAGTCACACTTAGATGTACAGTCGTGACTTACATGCATAGCCATGCATGTGTAAGTCATAGCCATGACCCCCCTTCATTTTCCTGTAATTGTTTTAGTTATTACGTGGCAACTATAGAGGTTAAGAGCATGAAACCCTAGACCTAGGAGTATACTACAAATAAAAGGAGAGGGTGGCAGCGAAGAGGGATTATTCATCTTTCATTCACTCTTCATTCTTCACTCAACACACATACTCATTCAGCTAGAACAAAAGGAGATAGAGAGAAGTGTGGAGGCGAAGAAGCAGAGAGCTTCAGCTAAGAAGAAGGAAGGAGAAGAATAACGGAAAGGGGTAGGTAGCATGATTAGTCGGTCATTTTGGGTGAACATTAACTAGAAGCAGAGGGTGACAACTAATGTGGAAAGATTGAGAGTGGCAGGAGCAACTCTCTCACCCGTTATTATTTTCCCTTTCTATTTACTATTTCTTGTTATTTTACTACATTTAGTTCTTTGTTATAAACTCATTCCCTATTATGCTTAACCGATGCATATTCTGTTAGCTTTTGATAGTTTATTTGGGTTATTTACTTGGTTATTTACTTTAATACTTCTCTTATACTGATCAAGATGGATTGAAGTGTTTAAAGATGATGAATCTTGTGATTTTTGTGATGGGCTGATCTCTTTTCTTAAGGATTAATGTAGCTATTTTAGTCAAATATGCATGATTGAGGGACTGTGTTGTTGTCATAAGTTTGCAATAATTTCTAAAGTGAATGGATGTAATAGCGTGATCAAACTTTGCATCATTTGGGTATTAAACAAAGGACTGAGAGGAGAAGTTTAATATGGAATGAGAAACTATAGACCCTTTGGTTAAGAATTAGAAATATATAACCTAAGTGGTAATTAGTAGTTGGGTTTCCATAATTAACTCAGGTGATAACTTGTCGAATACAAAAGTTAGATTAGTTAATTATTCGAGTTGATCTTAGGGCCAAACTATTAATTTCAATAAGACAACTATCCAATCATTTACCCTTAATCATGCATAGGAGATTAAATTAGTGAAATTAATTCTCAAGAGTTTTCTACTTCGATTTCTACTCATTTTTGCTTCTGGTCGATTTAGTTTACTTTTTAGACTAATTTGTTATTTTCCTTAAATACTTAACTCAACAAATTAGGATAGAATGTTTAGGATTGCATTTGACTAAGATTTTACCACTTTGATCGGTTCGAAAAATATCCCCAAACCATAAAAGATAAAAAAAAAAAATTGGGCTTGGGAAGTGTCTGTCACCATCATGACATGGGAGTGACGATCGTGAAATGGAAGTCACTATCATGACATTGCCCATGTAGCCCCATACATGCCCATCATCATTGTTCTTCAATTATCTAATTTCTAAAACTAACAAACACATCAAACACCTCAAGAAAAATAAAATTAAGATTGAAATCATGCTCTAAACGACACAAACACTCATATTAACACAATTATAAGCCTATACATACGATAAAAATCTAATAAACACCTAAAACACACTAAAACTCCTATCAAATATGGTATTTTATTTTAGATATATTATCCTAGTTATTTAGGACTTATAGAATTTTATTATAATAGGATTTAAATTTCTTAGGAACTCTTTCCTATTAGAATAAAGGTTCTAAAAACTTCTCTATAAGTTTATGTATATTTAACCCTTCAAGGATAAACTATACTTAAAAATTTTCTACGAACTTGAGCTTTCCAATAGAAGGTGTGATGCTTTATTCTAAGAGTGATTCCTAGTTTCCTAGATTCCTACCCATCACTATTTATGATCCTCACTAAATTTTGTCGAACCTAACCTAAACTCCAACCATCTTAAACCTAAATTCTGATCATATTAAACCTTAATATTCTAAGCCTAAATTTTTGGCAATCAAACCTTAAAAATCCATCTATACCAAATCTAAAACTTCATCATTCCTAGCCAAAATTTAGACCTAAAACTTGATATTCTAGCAGCCTAATATTAGCCTTATTTCCTAACTATGATTTTTAACTACTAGTTAATACTTATTCTATTTGTCTTACATCAATTTGGTATTAGAACGTTGGTTCATAAGGGCAAAATGAAACGAAAGGGCATATATTCAGAGACCAAAAGCGAGACAAAATACTTGTAGGAGTTATAGAAAGATTGGGCATTAATAATCCTTGACCATAAGGTGCTCTAAAAACTAGGCAAGAAAATAACGATACTTGACCTATGGTAAGGAATTTTATGCAGTAGTACAAGTTTTTTACAATTGGCATCACTATTTCTTATACAAGGAGTTTATTCCATAGTTGTATCATGAATCTCTTAAACACTTTAAGTCTTAGAAGAACTTGAACAAAAGGTATGCCATATGGAGTGAATTTTTGGAGAAATTTAAATTTGTTATTAAACATTGGGTAGGAGTTGAGAATAAGGCAGTAGATGCATTAAGTAAAAAGATCTATTTGCTTAACATTTTGGGGGGTAAAATTTATACGGTTTGAAAAATAAAAAGAGAATAAGTTTTAGATCAAGATTTTAGAATAATTTATTCAAAAAATGCAGTAGGGAAAAGAGATCAACACTTTCCTTTTGTGATCCATGATGACTACCTTTTCGAAGAAAATTGACTTTGCTTATCCAATACTGCCATAAAGGGAGTAGGTCATTTGAGAATTATATAGAGGATGGGAAATAAGACACTTTGGAAGAATAAAACCATAGTAATGGCTGAAGATCATTTTTATTGGACCTTTTTAAAGTGGAAAATATCTAAGGTCATATGGCAATGTTGAACATGTTAATTAGCTAAAGGAAAGAAATAAAATTCTAGTTTATATACACCATTTCCTGTGCATCATAAACTATGGTAAGACATAAGTATGGATTTTGTCTTGAGAATTTCTAAAAATATAAGAGATTATGATTTTATTTTTATGGTGGTGGATAGGTTTATCAAGATGAGTCATTTCATTCCATGTTCAAACACTATGATATTGTCCATATTGCTAAACTTTTCCTAAAATAGTTGTAAGTCTTTATAGATTACCTTCAACTAAGATCTTTGATCGTGATATGAAGTTTATGTGTTATTTTTTGAGAAATTTATGGAAAATATTAAACACTAAACTTTAATTTTCAAGTTCTTTCCATCCCCAAACTAATGGACAAAGAGAGGTCATAAATAGAAGTTTGGCAAACTTGTTAAGATATTTGTCTGGAGATGATGTGAAAATTTGGGACCTAATTCTTCCTTTGGCAGAATTTGCATACAAGAATTCTACAAATAAGTCATAAGAGTCCTTTTGAGATAGTCTTAGGAGTTCAACTAAGGAAGTATGTTGACATGCTTCCTTTACCAAAAATAACACGAGTTAGGGTTGAAGTTGAAGATGTTGTACAACACATGAGGGACATCTTTGGTGAGGTACAACGAAAGATTTAAGAATTAAGTTGACATCAAATATAAGGGTTGAAATTAAGATCGAGTTAGGATTCCTTATTAGATAGGAAGTCGTAATAAGTTGAATACATTATTTTATTTTAGATATGTTATCCTAGTTTTTTAAGACTTGTAAAATTTTTGTTAGAATAGTATTTAAATTTGTTAAGAACCCTTTCCTATTAGAATAAGAGTTCTAAAATCTTCTTTATAAATATATGTATATTCGGTCCTTTAAGGATAAACAATCCTACAATTTTTCTATAAACTTGAGTTTTCAACTAAAAGGTATGATACTTTCTTCTAAGAGTGATTTGTAGATCCTAGAAGTGATTCCTAATTTCCTACCCTTCATTGTTTGTACTCCTCATAAAATTTTGATAAACCTAACCTAAATTTTAGTCATCTTAAACCTAAATCTCAGTCATATTATACCCTGAAATTCTAAGCTAAAATTTCCAGCAATTAAACCCTAAAAACTCAACTATACTTAATCTAAAATTCTAGCATTTCTAGCCGAAATTTAGACATAAACTTAATATTCCAAGAGCCTAATATTAGCCATATTTCAATTACCAAAAAAATATTAGCCATATTTCCTTATTTTGTGATTTGCAGCCATTAGTTAATATTTCTTTTATTTGTCTACGTCATTTAAACTATTCATTTATAATCTCATTACTTCCAATATATACAAATGATATGTTGAGCATAACTTATTGGCTACTTTTATAACGAACTCTTCCATTTTAACACCTATAATATTTTTGTCAAACTTAGGTATAACAATGCATTTGAATTAGTTTGCTAGATTTTTAACAAATGTTATCCCCTTTTCATTTGATTCCCGTGTAGCTTGCTTTGCCAATTCTTATCTTTGACTTCAACTTTTATCAATGGATTTATCAATATTCCATATGACTTATGCAACATAAATCAA
>JANIHZ010000007.1:18159685-18169714 GCA_027478365.1 Erythroxylum rufum | reverse complement strand
ATTTCTATCTAACTTTTATTTACTATTTAATTATTTTTATTAATTATACCTTTGTAATTATATAATATTTATTTTATTTTAGAATAACATAAATTAAACTAAAATAAAAAAAAAATTGGCGGTGAAACCAAACAACTATAATTAATTATCTATACCTGAGAATAAGGTAGCTACCGTTAGGGAATGTCAATCTATTCCTATAATTATACTTTGTATATTGAGAAATATCGTTGTCTTTCTTTATTTACTTCCTTCTATTTAGGCTAGTTGCCCATTCTTCTTGATTCTAATCTTCTAGATATACTATGTACCATATGAGATGAATATTCATAAAAACATATTCTTCTTCCTCAAAGTTAGATGATATCATAACAAAGAATTTTGCAGGAAGAATCGCATAGTCTATATATAGCCACCTTCGGAAATGGTTGATTAAACAGTTGGATATTAGCAATGTTTGTCTTCATGGGAATCTTCATGAGGTTGTTTATATGGCTTAACTGAAGGGGTATGTTGATTAATAACATCCAAACTATGTTTATCATTTGAAGAGGGCACACCATGCTTGGTTTCAATGGTTATCCAATTTTATATGCATACAATTAGCTTCAAATCTTCAAAATAAAATGTCTATTTGTATTTATTTAATGATAAATCTGATCGTTTATGTTGTGTTATATTGTGATTTAATTGTCACAGGCACCAATATAGAAAAAAAATTTGAAGCCTATATCCAAAAAGTAAAAAAGGGAATTTTTAATATGTGATGTAGGCATCTTGTATTATTTCTTGGATGTTGAGGTTAAACAATTATCTACTAGGTTATTATTTACTCAGAAGAAATATATTATGAATCTTTTACATCAAACCATGTTCTATACCTGTGTTCACGCACCATATTCTATCTAAACATATTGGTCTACTCTGCCGAATGTTAATGAGTACAAAAGCATCATTGGCTGTCTCTAATCTTGACGTGACCAATTTTTTTTTTATACAGTCAATCAATTGTGTTAGGTTATTCAATCATCCCACTGATGGTCACTAGTAAGCAACAAAAAATCTCATTCCCTTTTCTCAAATTCTCTATCATTGCTGTGTATGGTTTTTATTGCTTTTAAATGCTTTCATATCTTGATTTTGATTACAAATCTTTATGTTTTGATCCAAATATGAGATAAATTGAGCGAAAATAGTGTAAATATCGTATAAATGTTAATTACATTATTTTGTGAATTTTGCATGCAGGTTAAAGAAAAAGTTGACATAAATTTTGCGTGAAAGAAAAAAGAATAAACAAAGAAAGGTGGTGACTAAAGGTATCACTATCGTGACAAAGCTTATCACAGTGGTGACTACTTAGACATGGTGGTGACTAAGCATGTCACCACCATGACATGTTAAGTCGTGGTGACATGCTTAGTCATGATGACGACTTAACTTGTCACCATTATAATAAGTCTAATCACAGATTTGTCACCACCGTGACCATGGCTACACAGGGGTGACAATGAGTCACACCCATAATTGTCATACTCACCCTCTTGACATATATTTCCTTGAATTCGTCTACTTATTACGTGATAGCTGCTCAAACCTAAACCTAGAGTCATACTCCAAATAGCTAGAGAGGAGGGTGGCGACAGATATACACTCTACTCTATAGACACATATTCTGCATTTTTATTCTCACATACCGAGAGACTGGGGGATAGAGAACAAATAGACAAAGAAGGGGAGAAGGGACATAAAACAGAGAGAGTCAGGTGAGTAGAGAGCTAGCAACAAGGTGAAAATAGTGTGAGCCTTCGATCATTTCAGTGAGGACCAAGTAGAAAACGAGAGCTAATGCAAGAAGCTTAAGAGAGGCAGGAGATCACCGCAACTCCCTCTTCGTTTGCTTATTCTGTTTCTTATTTGTTGCATTATTTCTTTGTTATTTTACTAGATTCATTATTCTGTAGATTAACTGACTCATACTCTGTTAGCTTTTGATAGTTTATTTTGGTTATTTACTCAGTTTGTTGCTTTAATACTTCTCTTATAATGATCAAGATGAGATTAAAGTATATGAAGATGATGAATCTTGTTATTTCCATGATGCGTTGATCTCTTTTTCTTGAGGATTAATGTAGTTATTTTAGTCAAATATGCATGATTGAGGGAATATGTTGTTATCTTATGTTGCTATAGTTTCTGAACTAAATAAATGTAATAGCATGGCCAAACTTTACATCATTTTAGTATTAAATAAAGGACCGAGAGGAGAAATTTAATATGGAACGAGAAACTATAGACGTTTAGGTTAAGAATTATAAATATATTAAGTTAAGTAGTAATTAGTAGTTGGGTTTCCATAATTAATTCGGATAATAACTTGTCGAATATGAAAGTTGGATTTAGTTTATTATTCGAGTTGATTTTAGAACCCAACTGTTTATTTTAGTAAGAAAGATATCCAATCATTTCCGCTTAATCATGCATAGGAGATTAAATTAGTGAAATTAATTCTCAAGAGTTTTCCACTTTGATTAATCTATTCATTTTTGCTTCCGGTTGAATCAATTTACTTTTCAGTTTAATTTTGTGATTTTTTTTAAAGCCTTCACTCAACAAATTAGGATAGAATGCTTAGTATTGCATGTGTTTTTATTTTTTATTCAAGATTAATTTGAGTAGAACAATTTCACCTCCATGGGAGACGACCCTGGGTAATCACTACAACTATCTCATATACTTACGAGTAGGATAACTTAGGTATTTTTTGAACTTATTTGGGCACCATTGTCGGGGAGATGTTTATTGTTTTAAACTTGAATTAATTTTTATTATTTTTGTTTGCTAAAGTGATTTTGATTGTTTATGTTTGTTTATGCATATATGTTTTATTGTGTTATTTTATTAATGTGTTTTGGTAATTTTTGTTATTAATTTAGTACTATCTTATTTTATTAACATGTTTTATTGCGTGTTTCGTTATTAATTTAGCATTGTCTTTAGTTAGTTTAAGCTAGGTAGGAGGACTTTAAGAAGTGCACTCAATTAGTTTATGCTAGGAAAGAGATCTGTAGATAGTGAACCCGTCCCTTTTATTGATAACATACATCGAATACGAAGAACTCAAGGGGACGTTGAAGACGATCCCAAAGAACCTAAGCTTGAAGATCAAGTTAATAACCAAAAGATGGGTGAAAGGCAATTAATGATGAAGGAGTATGCTAGACCGGTGATTGGCACTGCCACTTCATGTATACGTTTGGGAGAGGTAGCTACAAATTATGAATTGAAGAGCATCCACTACAACATGCTGCCATCTTTCTATGGGTTCCTAATGAAGACCTTTTAAATTTAATTCGGGAATTCTATACCGCTCTCCAAACCTTTTCGTTGGATGACTTAAACGAAGATCAACTCATAATGAGATGCTTCCCATACACATTGAAGAATCAGGCCAAGGCATGGTTGATGACAGTTCCACCCTGTTCATTGACTACATGGGAGGAGGTGTACAACAAATTCATGGGAAAATTCTATTCCCATCAACAGACTTCTGAGTTGCGGACGAAGATAGCTACTTTCACTCAAATAGAGGGAGAGCCGTTCCATAAGGCGTGGGAATGCTTCAAACTCTTGCTAATCCAATGCCCAAACCATCATTTTCCACTTCATATGCAAAACCAATTATTTTATGATGGATTGACACAATAGTGTCAGCACACGGTGGATAATGTAGCAGGAGAAGCTGTGGGAGAGAAAACGATTGAAGAAATGTACAAAATCTTCGAAATGTTGGGGGTTAATTCTCAACAAAAGAGCGTGAGGGGAAGAAGAGCTGGAGTTCATGAAGTGAGCTCGAATCAAGAACTGGCTATGCAGTTTGCTGAGTTAACAAGGCATGTAAAGATGCTAACTACAAGACTACCCAAAAATGTTCCAAATTAAGAGGTATGTGGTATATGTGGAATTTATAGTGATAGAGCTAATGTTTGTTTGTATTCTTGTGAGCTTTTTGTTGATGGGGAAGAACAAGTAAACTCACTTAATGATTTTCAACCAAAGGACAGAAATGATCCGTATTCAAACACCTATAATCCTAGTTGGAGAAACCACCCCAATTTTTCGTGCAAGACCAATAACCTACCAATGCAACCCCAACCACAGTACCCAAATTTTCAAAGGCCAAACTATTTTTAAGGGCAATCCTTAAATGAAAACCTACTAAGAAAACCTTATTTGGAGGAAGCTTGAATGCGTTCATTTAGTTAATAACTCAGAATCAGGAAACGAACAATAAGAGATTTGACTCCTTGGAAGCATTTGTCAAAAGGATTGAGATTCAAGTAGGGCAACTTGCTGCTCAAATGCATAACAACCAAAAGGAAAAGTTGCCTAGTCAACCCGAACAAGCCCAAGAAATTACTATTCTAAGAAGTAGTAAAGTAATTGACAATCATGTTGAGTTTCCTTCTAGGTTTTCTGATGCTGATAATCAAAAAGAAGGAAAGCCTCACCGAAGAAGAAGATGGGCGAAATGAGAAAAGCAATGGGAAAAACTCTTCAAGTCACATTCAAAATGGTGAATAACTTAAGCATGACACCAAGGAAAATGAAGAACAAAAACTGCACAAGGTGACAGATCCTTATCGATCACTAATTCCATATCAAAGCCGTCTTAAGAAATTGAAACAAGATGAACAGTTTTCTTATCTATATGGCATGCTTTCTAAGGTCAATATTAATCTGCCCTTGTTAGATGTGATTAAGAACATTTTGGCTTATTTCAAGTTCTTTAAGGAACTAAGCACCAAGAAATGAAAGTTTGAGCCTAATAAAAAGATGCTCGTTTCAAAAGTGCAATTCCATAGCAACATTTACCCCCCAAATTGAAAGACCCAAGATGTTTTATCGTGAAAGTATCAATGGGTAATGGTGATGTGGTTGAGGGGATTCTTGATCTTGAAGCAAGCACAAACCTTATGCCTCACTCTATTTATGAGAAATTGGATCTAGGATAGTTAAGACCTATGAACATGTGTTTGCAATTAGCTGATAGGTCAATCCATTATCCGAAAGGAATAATGGAAGACGTGTTAGTGAAAGTTGGAGGATTGATTATTCCCGTAAATTTTGTTGTCCTAAAAATGGGGGAAGTGAAGGAGAAAGAAAATGAGCACTCTATACTCCTAGGGAGGCCTTTTATAGCCACCATTAATACTTTGATTAATGTGAAGAATGGGAAATTGACCATGACCATCTTAGGAGAAACAATAGAATTTTCAATCTTTAATGTTGAACCTATTCCTACTTCTACTGTTTCCAAAGACTATTCTTTTTTTGATCAAGTTAATACTGCCGATTTTGATTTTGCCTTGTAGGGAGAAGAATAAAAGAAGTCGGACTTAGTTAAAGAGAGTGATGAATGCTGCTAATTGCTAGTCAATGCAAATGAGGGAAAGGTTGGAAAATTCTTTGAAAAGAATCCCAATAAAGAGAAGAAAACAATGGACTCAATCACTTTGGGCGATCCACCTTGAGCATAACGATTAAGGTGTCCAACTAAAACACATTAAAGAAGCGCTAAATAGGAGGCAACTCATATAATTTATGTTTTGTTTTTCAATTAGTTGTTTGTTATTTCATTTTAATGAAACTCAACCTAATCTGGTTGCTTTGTGTGCAGAGGCCTACTTTTCAATCTTTTCTAAGTGTCTTCCTCGTAGATGTTCATCGCTCCTTAATGTAATACACCATGCTTATAGCTAGGCTTCACACGACATCGACACAGCCACACCCACACTTTCGTATCATATTTCTATCCCTTTTCTTGTTAGTTTAATGTCTTTTAGTTTTAATGCTTGTCCTTGTTCGTGTTATTTTGTCTTAGATCTCTCTTTTTCTTTTTTGAATCACATCAGGAACAATGTGATGTTTAAGTGTGAGGGGTATTAGTTAAAAAAATGTTTATTAATTGTGTGTTGTGTATTTGTTTTCCCATTTAATAGTTAGAGATGGATGGTCATAACATAAACTCGATCGGGATTAGAAATGCACAATATGACTAAATGAGTATGCTTGCATGCTTAGACTAATTGAATTGGATTTCGGTTAAAAGGACATTAATTTGTTGTGATAAATGAATGACACTTTTCATTTGGTAAGAATTTAAGCCTTTTTGAACTATTAAACACCAAATTCAAGTATTCTTTATTGAGAGTGTTCTTTCATGATTAAGGAACTCTAGAACTTGCTTGTAAATACTAGTTGAGATCACATAATCTTATGCAAATGTTGAAATGATGAAGGCAATTAGGATTTACCCCTTGTGTTTAAAAAGCCACCATGATGTTACCTTTAGTGAACCCCCTTTGAACTTATCATAAAACCTTTTCTTTCTTTAAACTCAAAATATGAGCCTTGACCTTAATTATTATTCGTTGGGGATGCCAGGCATACCTTACACATGTGATTGGCACTTTGGCATAGAGGATTGAACTGGGAGATGTCCCTATTGTACGCGAGTTCCCTGATGTCTTTCCAGAAGAGTTACTTGGATTGCCACCTGATTGGGAGTTTGATTTTACTATTGACCTGGTCCTGGGGACAACACCAATATCTATACCACCGTATCACATGGCACCATCAGAATTGAAAGAGTTGAAGATTCAATTACAAGAGTTATTGGACAAGTGCTTCATCAGATCAAGTCAATCACCATGGGGAGCACCAATATTGTTTGTCAAAAAGAAGGATGAGACCCTCCACTTATGTGTTGATTATCGGCAGTTAAACAGGGTTATCATCAAGAATAAAGATCCACTCCCTAGGGTCGATGACTTGTTTGATCAGTTAAGAGGAGCTACAATATTCTCAAAGAGAGATTTGAGGTCTGGGTACTGTCCGTTGAAGATTGATGAGAAAGATGTGCACAAGACTGCTTTCCGGACGAGGTATGGATACTATGAATTTTTGGTAATGCCGTTCGGATTGACAAATGCACCTGCAGTATTTATGGATTTCATGAACAGGATGTTCCATTCTTATTTAGATCAGTTTATCATAGTCTTCATTGATGATCTTCTGATTTATTCTAAGGATGGAGAGGAGCATGCTAGACATCTCCGGAATGTGCTGCAAATACTTCGCAAAAGATAATTGTATGCGAAGTTCTCAAAGTGTGAATTTTGGCTAAGGGAGATAGGATTCCTTAGGCATGTGGTATCAGGAGAAGGTATTTTTGTGAACTCGAAGAAAGTGGAAGCTATACTTGAGTGGGAACAACCCAAGAATGTGACAGAAGTACGTAGCTTTCTGGGGTTAGCTGGTTATTATCAGAGATTTGTTGACGGTTTCTCAGTACTTACAGCCCCTTTGTTGAGGCTTACCCAAAAGCGGATAAAATTTCAGTGGGATGGCAAATGCGAGGCAAGTTTCCAGGAGCTGAAGAGACCATTGACTTCTGCGCCAGTGCTCACTCTACCTACCCAGGGGGTTAGGTATGAGGTGTACAGTGATGCCAGTCTCCAAGGACTTGGCTGTGTACTTATGCAGGCCGGGCGAGTGATCGCATATGCTTCTAGACAGCTAAAGAAGCATGAGCTAAATTATCCTACACATAATTTGGAGCTCATAGCGGTAGTGTTTGCACTCAAGATTTGGAGACACTATCTTTATTGGGAGACTTGTCGTATATACATCGACCATAAGAGTCCGAAGTACCTAATGACATATAAGGAGCTAAACCTCAGACAAAGGAGATGGTTATAATTGATTAAGGATTGACTATTACTCGGGAAAAGCAATGTGGTAGCCGATGTACTGAGTTGTAAGTCCTGTTCGGTAATAACTGATAGGCAAAATCCTTATATGATGCACTTGATGAGTGTGTGGAGCCTTAAGGTTGGACTCTTAGTGGCAGAGGATGATGGAACATCGTGCTAGCACGGTTTTCTTGCATTCATATCTTGGTTTTGGTTACAAATTCTTACGTTTTAATTCAAATTTGAAATGAATTGAGTGAAAATGGCGTGAATGTTGCATGAATGTTGAATGAAGTGTCCTGTAAATGTTGCATAAAAACAAGAAAATTTATGCATGAAAGAAGGAATGTTGGACGTGAATTATACATGCATTTTTATGGTGTAGCATTAATTTTAATACATGCATTTTAATGAAGTTACACTCGTGATTCCCACAGTTATGGGCGTGACAGTTTGTTTGCACTATTTTTTTTAATCTGACACGTGTAGGTTGACGGTGGGGTTAAAAATGAAACCTAAACCTAGACTCTCGAATATATATGTAGAAAAAGAAGGAGAAGAAAGAAGGAGAATGTGGGAGGCTAAAAATGAGACAAAACCGGAGAACACTGGAGGCAGAGAAAATAGAAGACCAGTCAGTGGCGAGGAAGAAGAGAAACAACAGATATAGAGAAGGCAAAGCTGAAGCCAATGGTAGCATCTGATCGTCAGGGTGAGATTCAAGCAGAGGTAGAAGGAAAAAGATGATGCAGAGAGCTTGAGATTGACAGGAGACCCACTGCTAACTCCCTCATCCGAATTCTCTCTGTTTTACTTTTATATCTATTTCATTATTGGATCTGAACTTATTAATATGTTAGTTCTTTAATAGTTCATTTTGGTTTGTTCACTCTGTTTATTGATTTAATACTTCTCTGTTACTGATGATGGTGGGATTGAAGTATATGAAGAAATGAACCTTGTTTATTTGTGATAGGTTGATTTCTTTTCTTAAGAATTGATGAAACTATTTTAGTCAACTATGCATGAATGGGTTACTATTTTATTGTCTTATTATTTGCTATAGTTTCTAAGCTTATTGGATGTAATAGTCTAACCAACCTTTGCATCATTTTGGTACTAAATGAAGGATCGAGAGAAGAAGTTTAATTTTAGATCGAGAAACTATAGTCACTTAAGTTATGAATTAGAAATATATTAACTTAAGTGAGTAATTATTAGTTGGGTTTACATAATTGATTTGGATGATAAACTTGTTGAACAAAAAAGTAATATTTAGTTTATTATTTTAATTAATTTAGAAATTTTAACAAGAAAATTATCCAATCAATTCACCTTAGTCATGCATAAGAGATTAAATGAGTGAAGTTAATTGCTCAAGAGTTTTTCACATCGGTTGATCAAATCATTTTCGCTTCCAATTAAATGAGTTTACTTTTTAGTCTAATTGCGTAATTTCCCTTAAAGGCTTCACTCAACAAATCAGGATGTAATGTTTCGGATTGCATTTGTTTTTTTTAATTCAAGATTAATTTGAGTGAACCAATTTTACGTCCTTGAGAAGACGACCCTGGGTATTCAACTAAAATTACCTCGTATACTTACAAGTAGGATAGCCTAGGTTTTTGTAACTTATTTTGGCATAACACTCCACATAACAATATGTTGCTAGAGCTAAAGAAGAGTTGGCTCTCATACAAGGGAAGCTTGCTAAGGAGCCCACCAATATTCTTTTATTGAATACCGAAAAGAATCTTTTGAAAGAATATTTGACAGCCATCAAAGGCCACTATAGCCTTATGAAGCAGAGATAAAGCCAAGGGGATTAAAGGAGGTGAAAGGTGTACTAAATTCTTCTTTAACACTATAATGGCTGTAAAGAATGCAAATAGAATTTTGTTCCCTAATACTACCAAATGGCATCAGTAAAAGGATCTCTTAAATGAAGATGAGAGATATTTAAGGGTTTTTATGAATGTTCTCATATAATATCAACTTCTCCTCCACTTGGCTCTTTCATTAAAAAGAGAATCTCTTAGGAGCAAGCTGAATAACTCACTAAGCCAGTTGAGAATAAGGAGATAGAAGAGGTGGTCTCTCAAATGAATCTACACAAAACCCCAGGATCTGATGGGTTTAATTGTTACTTCTTTCATAAGACATGGCATGAAGTTGTTGGACCAATGGTGGTTGATAAATTAAATTCCCTTATGTTTTGATAATAATAAAATATCCAGAAGTAGTTAAGAAATTATTTCAGGTATTATTCAAT
>JANIHZ010000007.1:18127171-18144669 GCA_027478365.1 Erythroxylum rufum | reverse complement strand
AAATTAAGAATAATATAAAGGTATTTAAAATGTTATAATTTACATCATATAACAAAGAATAATTACATTAACATATTTTATATTAAAAAAAATATAGGTCCATAACTCCATAAGCATTACAAAAAGAGTCCATATTGAGAAACACAATAAAGTAGAAGTAAGACCTAAAACCAAAAAAACTTACAGTTAAAATCTTTATATCATATTCCATAAATAAAATTTAACAAAATTTAATTAGGGTCCTAGCGTTTTAATTTACTATCGTCCTGACTGGTGTTAAGGCTATTTCTAGCCCTAGTTTTTATTGCCTCCCTAACCTCCTTTAATCACCATAATAAAAGTTAATTACTGAGAATCAGCAGCATATATGGATAAAGTTTCATGATGGCCACAATTGAGCAATGTTGGAGAAAAAAATTGAGAGGCATTAAAGCAATGTAAAGTGTGAGAGCAATATTTGAAAGAGGAGGAGAAAAAAGAGTAGTAGGAAGAAATGAAGCAAAAGAGTAAGAGAAATAGTTTGTTGATTAAGTTGCAGAAGAAAGAAGAGGTAGGAGACGAGAATGCAAACAACTTTCAGGAGACCCAATAACAAAGTGCCAGAATGCTGGTTTTATTATTGTAAAAAGGACAAAATTGTTATGAACTGAAGCCGAATTCATTGATCAAGTCGTTAATCTTGTGGCGTGAAAGACCATGACCACGCATGATTAGCAGACGACACTTTGTCCCACGTAAGCAGGAATAATCTCGTGGTTCAGGAGTTGCCAGCTGGCGGTCCTAGGAAATAAAATTAATGTAAACCTTGTTTTTACGTGTGAAAAAAATTGTCCGTCACGTTGCGTCCAAAGTTCCTGACAAGTGACAGAGACACATTGAGTTATTAACCTTCATCTCCGTAAGCATCTTGTTTTTAAAGATAAGAACAAAAATAAAAACATAAAAAAAACCCCATGTTATTTTCCTTGTTATTTTTATTCCTATTCTTACTTTTTTTCCTAATCTAAAAATAAAATGAAGCCGCCTCAAGAGGTGTGGCTCGTTAATTGAGAGCGAGACTTGATTTCGATTAGGTCTCAAATTTAATTTTCTGTTAATCCCTCTTGTAAGTAGGATGTTAAAAAATAAATAAATAAAATGAAGCCAATAATTTATCTGAAAAAATGGTGCTAAATCTTATGGTATGTTTGGATGTGGGTGGAGGGATGGAATGGAATGGCCTAAATGACTCGGGCCATTGTTTGAGAGTTTATTTTGAAATAAGATGGAATGACAATTAATGGTTTTGAAAGCCATCCTTTGCCATCCAAAATTTAATATTTTGTCACCTCCCAAATTGGGGGGTAAAGAATGGAATGACACGGCTTGCCTTCCAAACCCTAATTTAATGACAAAAATACTCTCAAAAAATTAATGAAATTATAATCCCAGTCCAGCAAATACCTATGCAGCTACATGTTACTACGTCCATTGTGTTTCTCCTTCAATTAGCTTCTTCCATTAACAAACGTTTTCTTCCACATTTTTCATGCATAGTCCCTCTTTAATTTGGGCTTCAAACTTATCTGTTCATAAATCTATGCAAAATTCTTTGTATGAATAAGTGTCTAACGAATAGTACAGTGTGATGAGGATTAATAAAAAAGAGCAAGAAAGTTGATTGCTTATATAGGAAAATGACAAAACTATATTCTGGGCATCCTACAATTTAAAATATTTTGGGGTTACTAAAATAGTGTCATAGTAACTATGCATATTTTATTACAAGGGTAATTTTGGAAAAAAAAACATTATAAGTCATCTATTACATTTATTTTTAGTAAACTTTCAAACAATAGTTAAAGGAGTCCCTCTTTTATTTTATTTAAACTTTCAAATAATGAAATGACTCATTTTATTCTATTCCATTCCATTTCATTCTATTCCATTCCGTTCCATTAATTATCATTCCATTCTATTCCGTTATAAACTCCCAATCATACCCTTGAGGAGTCGCGTAAGCCGTTACGCACGCGGGAGCCAACTCGACTTTTGTGGTGCGTGAGGTCAGAGTTTCGGTATAGTTTTAGCAAAGTAAGTACGTCCGTCCTCTTGTCTCCTCTATTATATATGCAAGGTTACGCAGCTCTTCTCTTCATCTGTCGTCCACTTCACTGTTAGTAGTAGCCATTAATTTAATTTAAGGTAAGGTTTGTTCTTTAAAAATTTATTATGCTGTATCCAAGTCCAAGCAAGGGGAAGAGGCTTTTGCATGTCCGTAACTAAGTTTTATTATGATGTATCCAAGTCCAACCAAGTCAGTGAACTTTAATTCAAGGCTCTTTCTCTGTTCTCCTTTTCTAAAGTTGCCTAGTTTTTGGAAGATGCTAAGCTCTCTTTTTTCATATAGGCTTTTACTATTATCATTATTCCTTCCAAGAGAAGCTCATTGTTGTGGAAGTAACTAGCATTGGGTTGCCCAACCGTTGCACTGGGATGGAACCTTTCATTTGGTATTGTCGACCATTGGCGCATGGAATTTGGGCAAAACAAGTGGATTCGGCATTTGGTGCTTACACACCCTGTGCCATTGACTCTTTGGTCATTTGTATTTCTCACTTGGTTCTTTTGGGCCTCTGCTTCTATCGAATGTGGTTGACCAAGATGAGTACAAAAGCTCAAAAGTATCGTCTCAGTGCAAATTATTTCAATTATTTGTTGGTCTTGTTGGCCGGTTATTGTGCAGTTGTGCCTCTTTTGAGGTTGGTTATGAACATTTCAATCTTCACTTTGGTTGAGCCGAATGGGCTCGCTCCGTTTGAGGTAACCATGGCGCTGTTGGATACAGTTACATGCACACACGCCCACACAAGTTGAGGACTCTTATTCCTGTTTATTATATGAGACAGAATTATGCAATCTCAGTTTCAAGTCTTCTGTGGTATTTCAGGAACGAGATTACTATGTCCAGTAGTCTTCATTTAAAATTGCCAAGGTTATTAATTTAACCAACTCTTTTTCCTTCTCTTGCAGATGACCTCATTGATCATGGAGGCCCTGGCCTGGTGTTCCATGCTTGTTATGCTTGGTTTGGAAACTAAAGTTTATATCCGAGAGTTTCGGTGGTATGTGCGCTTTGGAGTCCTCTATGTGTTGGTAGGAGAAGCTGCAATGTTAAATCTCATTCTTTCGGTTAACGATTGCTACACAAGGTCCGTCGCTTCCATTACCCAAGTTCATCTTTTATTTTTTTGATTTTCTCCTTGAATAATAATTAACCTCCAGTTTGGATATGCTTCAGTATTCACTAAGGCTATTCTCAAAAACAAATCATGTAGAATTGTTCTCTTCAGCATATTTTTACACCGTTTATTTTGGTGCAGGTTTGCAATATATCTGTACACAAGTACTATTATTTGCCAGGTCTGTTACCGACTCACGTTTTCAATCTAGTCGCAAAGACAATTGGCTTCCTTAAATTTTTCGACTCTAATAGACTCTAATCTTACCTTCTTATGCTCTCACTCTTTCATGTTGTTTCAAACGAAGACTGTTATCATACATGTACAAGAAGATTAAGCTGTAGACAATCGGACTTGCTTGCTTGGACCTTTTGGCCTTGAGAATCAACTTTGTAGCTTGACCCTGATTCTAGGAAGTAGAGCCCCAAGTCAACTAATTTCCATATTAATGCATAAATATGAATTTCCTTATCATTTTGAAAAGATTATTTGAGTTTGTTAACTGTTGCATCATAAATGCTTTGATGTGTTTAACTTTAAAGTAACATTTGTTGGATATGCTCAGTAATAGTTGGAAACCTTGGTTGTTTGTAGAATACATAGTCCTGCAATACAATTAGAATATCCTGCCTTTATGTTTTCAACTCTCTTTTCATTTTCGTTAGTGATTTGTGCCAATTCCAAATTTTTGAATGCAACTTTGGTGTACAGGTTTTATTTGCGATTCTTCTTCTTGCGTATATCCCCAATTTGGATCCTTTTCCTGTTTACACTATGATACAATGTGATGTGGCTGAAAATGGTGAATATGAAGCACTTCCTGGAGAGGAGCAAATATGTCCAGAGAGGCAAGCTAGCTTATTTTCTAGTAAGTAGCTCCTTCATAAAGTTCAGATGCCATTATTTCAGAAATATGTGGCAGCTTCTCAAGCTACTTTTCCAGAAGCCACTCAATGATTATTTTGACGTAAATTTTTTTTCAGTTAAAATTTTAAATTGCATAATGAGAGACATTGGTTTATATTCTGGTACAGGAATTTGTTTTGGATGGATGACTCCACTAATGCAGCAAGGCTATAAGAAGCCCATCACTGAAAAGGATGTATGGAAGTTAGATACTTGGGATCAAACTGAGACGCTGATAAAAAAGTTTGCTTCATGTTGCTTCTCTTTGTATACTTCTTAGAAAGATATGTCATTGTGAGCCAACTGTACAATAATTTATACTTGCAGTTTCCAGATATGCTGGTCTGAAGAATCTCAAAGGCCAAAGCCATGTCTATTAAGAGTACTAAACAATAGCTTTGGGGGAAGGTACTTGTTGACAGACATGTTTTCAAGCTATTTATAATTTAACTTCAACTGCTTCAAAGTGGATGGCCTTATTTTTGGAGAGACATTTTCTATATCTTTTGCTTTGTTATCTAATTTGTTTCCCTTTGTTTATATAGGTTTTGGCTGGGAGGGATTTTTAAGGTGATCTACTTATCTGGTTAAATCTTGCCCTTTTATCTTTTATTCTTTTATTTGTTATGACTTGTCTGATTCTCAAGCTGGAAAAAAAAAATCCTTTGAAGGCTTTTTCTGCATGATCATTTGTTAAAAGGAGGGCACTGTTGTATGCCGTACTATAAACTTCATGGGAATTACATTATCGTTGAAAGTAAAGCATCTTTAGTTTCCTCTGAAGTGTTGCTCTAGAATGAAAGGCATTGAAGGATGCACTATGATTTTTTTAAATTTATTTATGATACAAACGATAACTATTTATGTCTATTTCTTGACAATTTGTAGATTGGCAATGACCTTTCTCAGTTTGTGGGCCCTATTTTGCTGAATCATCTCCTAAAGGTTTATCATTTCATTGCACAATCTCATTTTTTCAAATTACTTGTCCTATCATATTTCACTTTGCATTGGTTAATGACTTCTAAAAGGATTACTCGAAGCTCTTTCTCCAGATTCATCAGTGTCATTGAAGGACATTCTGAGAACTAAATATTAGACATCTCTATGATCATTGTGTAGACAATACTAGTTAAGAAATAACAATTTTACTGTAACTAACGGATAACTATTAAATCCCACATTTTTCTGTCCTAGACGTCAAAGATTTATCATAAAATAAACAGCCAAGAAAAGAGCAAAGAAAATATAACTGAGTGCAATGATAATGTAATACTTTTAAAATTATGGTCATTACATTACTTTTAAAATTATGGTCATTTGTATAGACGAAAGTTTTTCATGAACTAGTGAAATTCATTCACAAGTTAGAAGAACAGTTAAGAATCTTATACAAATATGTAAAAGAGATTATTACATTCAACAGAATGCTAACTATTTTAATTGCATCTTGGATAGCACTCCTTTTAACAAGAGATAGTACAGTTAGTTTAAATAACATTTTTATTTGTAGCAACAATATTTTGAAATTGATGAGAAAGCATGTCACTTTAAAATTGTTATCGTATGGTTTTGACATTTTGTTGTTTAATGCAAGAATCATACGCCTTGTTTTTCAACTTTCAAAGATCTAACATTATTCTAATTATGTTCTACAGTCGATGCAACAAGGTGATCCAGCTTGGATTGGCTATCTCTATGCCTTCTTAATTTTTCTTGGAGTGGTATTACTTCTATCTGATGCTGTAGTTCATGAATTCCATTTTCTAGAAGGCTATATGAAAAGTTGATTCCTCCTTTCTAATTCATTTTCTGCTTCCAGTACTACATTCATTTAATTAAGCAAAGTCCCTTGGAAAAATGGACTGATTTTCTATTATATCAGCCTGAAAAGCATAATTTAATTCTATTAGATCAGTACGAAAAGCATAATTTGAGAAGCTTTTGGTACTTGCAAATATTTTGAACATGCAATCTATAGCATCCAATGCAATACCTATTCCACGTCTTTCGCTCTTGGGCTGCAATTTAAACCATTATGTTATTAGGAAGATGTTATTGGCTGTTGTATAGGAGATTCTATGATGCTGGTGGCTCTTCCTTTAGAGGCTTGGCTGATAAAGATGATATGGGGCATAAGAAGATACATATTGCATTTTGAGACTAATCTTTTCCATCCTCAATTTATGGATTTTCCTGACCCCTATGCACTACCTGGCAATCATAATTATGGGTAGAGCAAATTAAAGTCTAGGCAAATCCACACCTTGACTTATAAATGCATGGGGAACTTTTTTCTTTCGTTGGAATCATCTCATCTGTCAGTTTTTTCCTATCTCAATGTGCCCTTGACTATGAATCTGTGAGAGATGTTAATTTTGCTAAGCTATGTAAAATAGGATCTTTTGGTCATCAAATGCTCACATGTTTCTTTTCCATATCCTGAGTTATCCAAACTACCTGCTATGCTAAAAGATGGAATAGTTGCTACTCGTGTTGTTTACTTGATGACTTTGCTTGTTTCAGTTATTAGGTGTTCTTTGTGAATCTCAGTATTTTCAGAATGTCATGCGAGTTGGTTTTCGGCTGAGGTCAACTTTGGTAATATCATTTCCATCCTAAATTTTTTGTGTTTCTGAAGCTTTTAAAATGTATTACCCAGGCCTGTTTGAATTCCTTCTGAGCAGGTTGTTCGTTGCATATCTCCGTACTTGAACTTTATGAAACAATGATGGTTTTCATTTTAGTAAACTTTGCAGGTGGCTGCTATATTTTGTACATCATTGAGATTAACTCATGAGAGTCGCAAGAAATTCCCGTCTGGAAAAGTTACAAATATGATCACAACAGATGCCAATGCCCTTCAAGTATGCTCTTTATTGACAGCAATTATTGGGTATATATATGCTATGTCTTCTAAAGGCCAGAATATTTTTTTCAATTAGATTATTTTCATGAGATATGTAATTTCTAGGACATCCTTAAGGGCACAGAAGTAGAGGAAATTGCCGTGGATCAAACAGCTATGCAGTTGAAGGGCAACCTGATGAAATGTGATCTGTTTTTAGGCTAGTCATGGTTGAAAGAACTAGGAAAATTGCTATGAGAATCTTTATTTGTCAAAGTTCTTTCAATTGTCAAGTACAGCCATTTATTTAAAGGAAATATAGTTGAAACATCTAATATATGAAAACACTGCCTCATTACCATATGATCCATACATTAATATTGAAGGAATGTATTTTTACTTTCATTCTTTCTCTTTTTGCAAGTGTCAAGAACCATCAATACAAAAGTTTAAGCTGTTGGCTGATGCCTGGGACTGGATTATATATATCATACAGTATCCGAGTACGCTCACACATATGACACATAACATGTCATAAGTCCATAAATATAACACATCATTAATCCACAAAAGGTGAGGGCAACACAACTTGGGCTTGAGACCTGTTGGTTACAAGGCTCCAATATCATGCATAAGTTTTGCTAGAGAAGACGATTTTATTCCACTATTCAACAGAGTATGTAAGCACATGTATGTATTGTATGTATACACATGGTAAAATATTTATCATATTAATGACCTAATCATATGTTTTGATTTGTCTAGTATGAAAGCTAATTAGGTTCCTTAATTTCAAGGTCAACCATTCTAGCAGTAAGCATCCATTCTCATGTTTGCACTGAAGAGTTGGTATTGAGCTTTATGATGATCAATTTAGGCATGGATATTAACAATTGAATGCTATTAAATTATTCAGCAAATATGTCAACAACTTCATGGGTTATGGTCTGCTCCATTTCGCATCATAATGTCCATGGTCCTCCTTTATCAGCAACTTGGTGTTGCTTCAATTCTTGGATCAGTAGTTCTTGTTCTCATGGTTCCTGTACAGGTAAAAGTATTCCAACTTTTACTAATTTTGATGCTTGTATATGGTTACCGTATGTTATATATTAGCATCCTTTTTCTAGCAAATACTTGGGCAAGTTGTGTAATGTTTCTCACTTTGATCAAACTCTGAACATTGGAAGACCAATGGAATGAAACTAATACTAGGAACGGATAGCTCCAGAGATAATCCAAGGTTGGTTATAAAGCACATGGCTAATATGATCAACTTGTGTTGAATTTGGCTTTAGCCCACATGAATGGAAGGTTATACATTAAAGAAAAAAAAAGCTCGAAAATGAAAAGGAAAAGAAATTTCCATAACCTACCAAATCTGGTTAATTTGCAACCAAAAAATAGAGTTTGATAAAGGATCCATTTTAATTAATACTTACATTATTATAACATGGTTTATCTCTGATAGCATTTCGGGTCATAAACCCATATTAACTTACTCTAGGAGGAATAGGAAGCAGGAACAGAACATGGGCCACAAACCCATGTTAATATATTCCAGAAGAAAGAAGAAGACAGAGCAGAAAGTGAGAGCTTCAGGGCATGATGAGTCAGCTAACGGTTAGACAATGAGTTTGTTAGAATTAGTTAGAGGAGAGAGAAGCGAATAGCTAATCAGAGGGGAGAGAGTATGTAAGGGAATGGGGGGGTAATACGGAGAGGTATCTCTTTTCTCTTGGTATTGTCTCAGCTGAAAGCTTGAGGGGCCATCGCTGGCTGGTAGCATTGGTTCTTGTAAATCTTACGAGGCTATTGCTAAGTATCAATAAAAATCCTATACTATCATCCATTTGCTTATCATTGTAAGTATGCAGCTTACTAAATAAAGATTTGTAAGACTAGTTAATTCATCACTAGAGTCTCCTTCCAATTCCTCTCCAACTTCGTACTCACACACATACTCATCAGATTCTTCCTCTTCTTCTTCTCCCATCATGCGTAAACCTTTATTAGGACATTCATAGCAAAGTGGACCCTCCTATTGCATCAGAACCACTTCTTGTCACTGCTGCCTCCTTCCGTTCCAGTCTCAACTATGGCTTTGCCTTTAAGTTCAACTCCTTGAGAAGTTTTATAGTTATTTTATGGTGCAAATTTTGATGCATTGGGTGCCAGTCTAAAGTTTTGCACGGTTGTAGTTCTCTTCATGTCAAAACTCCCCATTTGACTTTGAAACTTTTTAGTTACTACTTATCCCAAGTTTGTTCCGCTCTTAAAGCCAAGTGATATGCATCTTTAAGGCTGTAAATCCTTTTCATTATTAGCTCCCAGTGAATTTCCCCCCCAAGTCAATTTTTTAATAGAATATAAGTTGATATTCCGACTCCATCTCTTCGCATCGGATGAAAAGTTCATCAAATATTTCCATGTGCTCAGCTTCAGACATAATCCCTTATCTAAGAGTTGTGAGTTGATCTTGGAGATCATCTGATAATGAAATGGTAAGTATGTTTTCTAAAACTTTAGCTTCATCTCTTCCCAATTAACAATTGGTAGTTGACCTATTTTTTGAAGTCTATCCTCTACTGATCTCCGCCAGATTTTAGCGTGTCTAACTAGCTTCATCTTTGCGAATCAAACTTTTCAATCTTCTGACATGTGGTACCAATCAAAGAAATCTTCCATTGCATGCACGCACGCACGCATGCACAGAGTTCTAGAAACCCTTATTATAGTAGAAAAGGATTCCTAATTTAAATCGTATTATAATAGAAATTCTATAAGTCCTAAACAACTAGGATAACATATCTCATTACTACTATTTCCTATCTGATAAGGAATCTTAGCACAATCTAAATTTCAGTACTTATCTTAGATGTCAACTCAATTTGCAATCCTCATCCTACTAAATTAAGGCTTGTGGTTGACTAATGTTTCTCTTTTATTTCTTCTATATACTTTAAGCTCTTTTGCATCAGAAATTGTGATTTCTGAACATGCAGCTATTTATCTCTTTCCCCAATTGTATTATTCTTTTATTATTTGGAATAAAATATTATGCACTTACATTGGCCTGATTAGCAGCACATACACAAGCAGAAACCAATGGAACTCCACCCAGTTTCAATGCGCTTGGATGAATCTGCAAAAAAAGCAAGTAAAATCAAGCCACAATTGGATACTCGCACCAATGAGCATCTACCAAAACTACTATTTTGCACTTTTTAAGGGTAGAAACCGCACTCTAACCTGTAAAATAGCAGGGCTATTTTCTTCTTCTGCTGCTGCAACAACAGCCTCAGCTCCTTCTATATTATAAATGTTAAATGCTCCAACCGCATATCCACCACTCTCAGCATTCTTCAATAAAAAAAAGGTAGTCAATAAACTCGAAATCTTAGTTACAAAGAGAATAATTTTCATGATCCTTACAAGAAGAAGCTCTTTTGTCGATGAAACTCTGGAAGGAAGAGCCCATGATTTCACCACTTCTGCCAGTGCTTTAGTGTCACCAACATTACCTGAAAAATCCAATTTTGACATTAGTTACTCAGCTTGAAAAATAAACATCAGATGAGACAAAAAGAACTAGCTAAAACTTACCAGGGAAAACAATGTATGGAACTCCTGGATGCCTACTTTCAGGACCTAGTTGCCACAGGGGAACACCAGCCAGGGCCTGTCCAACAATTGTGGCACATTTTGCTTCTAGAGCTTTAGTAGCAATATCTGATGACGTGATTCCACCCTAAAGAAAGAAAGCGTATCATTAAGTGGATATAAAATTATTATTCGTGTAATAAAAATCCTTGGATGGAATCAAATTCCTAATGTAATCCAAAACACGAGAATCTAGGACCGTAAAAACCAGGAAGATAACAAAGTGTTTTGGAAAAGATATTATAAGTAGCCTAATGCTACTCTATGAAGGCTAGACATTCCACATGGCATTTCTATTACTCTTAATTATGACAATGAAAGAGCAAGCCAAACAATTCCAAACTTTTGGTCTTTTGGATCCAACCACATGAGAAGAACAAATCTAAAACTGAAAGGGGACAAAGGGATGGCCCTTGGCACCATTGACTTTGAAATTATTAAAATTTGAAGTTACTTAAAAATATAATTATGGCACCCTCTATTACTTAAATTCTTTCTACGTTTTTTGCTCCCAAATAAAATTTATTGCTTCAGCTTAGATAGCAGGAATGATTCCCAGCAAGGGTATGTCAACAATCATAGTTAGGGACCTAAAATCCCACCAAATCGAACCAAGAAAGCTCAACCATTTTACTCCAAGAATCACATCAAACCTTTCTAAGGGAATACAATAAAGGTCAATCTTCATCAACAACTTAAAATGGAACTGATTTATAGATACCCATACTGGATAAACGTTCCCCATTTGCCACGAAAACTTACAGCCCTGCTTTATCCCACACTACCAATCCCAAACTTGGTATTAATCCTTCACCCAAAAACTTATGTTTGCTGTTTGAATCCACTATCACTGAAACAGAAACTCCTAAAATTTCTACTAACAATTGCATGGTAGGGGAATTGCATATATCGCTAATGCCATACAAAGAAATCTCAGGATCCCCCTTGAGGTCATCCTTCAGTTCATTGTCCGCATCTAGAACCTCATCCAAAATAATCTTTTACATTTGTTCTCTGCAAAATAAGATTCATCACAGTTATAACATAGTCCTTTGGCCCATCTTTTCGCTATTTCGTTCTCAACAAAATTACACCCTAGATCTACTAAAACAGTCATGTTAGATTACAAATCGACTCTTACTCCTATGGACCCCACGGTGAAGCACCTGAAGGAAGAAGAAGCAAGCATCATAGACAAAGGGAGATACCAAAGAATAGTGGACCTTTCACATATTAGGCCAGATATGAGTTTTGTCGTAGTAATGATGAGCAAATACATGAATCATTCAATAGAGAAACACTTAAAGATTGTTTTTCACATTCTAAGATACCTAAAACAAAGTCCAAGAAAACGCCTTTTCTTTCGAAAATGTACAAAGTGAGTAAATATTTTCATTGATGCAAATTGGGCAAGTTCGTTAACAAACCGCAAATTTACAATGGGGTACTACACCTATGTCTGGGTCAATATGGTTATATGGGGAAGTGAAAAACAAATTGTAGTTGCAAGGAGCAGTGCTAAGGCAACCTAATTCTAATAATGGTGCAGAGTGACAACAAAGCTGCCATTGATATAGTAAGGAATCCAATTCATTATGATAGAACCACTCATGTCAAGATTGACCAACACTTTTTTTTTTTGAAAAAAGAAATTGAATTAGTAAATAGGAAATAGAGGTTCAACAAAAGAGATGGACATCATAAGGGGTTACCCATTACATCTTTTCAAGACAAGGTAAAAAAGAAGAGCCAAGCTAGAGTTGAGGTTATGATAATATTGTCGCTAGGGTTGCAGTGATGCTAGAACATTCAGACTACCGTGATGGTGCAAATTTTGCAGTAGGATGTGCTCCCTAACTTCCGCATGGATTTCAAGGTTTCTTTAGAGGAACTTTTGTTTGGGAAACGTCTTAGATTTCTCTCCTACCATAATCGGTAAACACAAAGACCTAGAGCAACGTGGTGAATCATCCAATCAGCCTTCGTATACGCATTCGGATTGGATAGATGGAAGAATATGTCTGGAAATGACTCCCCTGAGTTGAGCCATTGACATTGCACAGTGATATATTTCCAGATATCTTTGTTGAAAGAGCATTCGAAAGAGAGATGGTTCCGTGTTTCCTTGTGTAACAGGCGCATAGGACAAGATGTATCAATTTGCATGAATGGAATGCGATCTGTGGTGCTTAGTTTGTTTTTAATAGCTAACCAGAGGATAAAGGAGAGTCGTGGTGTAAAGGACTTACTCTGAACTTTTTTAACCAATCGACTCTAGAGCTTCGATACCATAACAACTTCTGGATCTCCTTGGTTATGATATTGTGAACAGATTTGTCCTTCCAAAAGAATGTATCATGTGCATTCAAGTTAGGAGGTTGGTCAAGTTGAAGATGTCTTAATCAAAGTGGAAAATGCCTTGCATTATCTTGGATCAGGGAGTGTACTCTAGTGTGTAGAGGAAGTATGTAAGCTCTTAGACGGTGTAAGGAGTTGATCAGTGGTCCCTGGTTTGACCAATTGTCATACCAAAAGATGACTAATCTGCAATCGCCTATTGTGCAGGACATCTCCTGTTGTACTCTATCTCGGAGCTGTAATATGGGAATGCGATGGATGTTTGTGGATTGCCCAGATTGACCAACACTTTATCAAAGAAAAAATTGAGCAAGGCATACTCAAGCTCTCTGATGTTCCTACTAAGCAATAAACGACAAATATATTCACAAAAGCACTACCCAGATACAGTTTTGATGACTTGAAGTCCAAGCTAGGTATGATCGGCATCCATAACCCAGCTTGAGTGGGAGTGTGGAAAAGCTAGATAAGATGAGTCTAGACCTTTAGGAGATCCTTCTGTTAAGTAGGAACGGATTCTTAGGAATTTAGTTCAGGAATATCTCCTTGAAATCAAGGAGATAATCTTGACTAATTTAGGTGTATTTTTAATAAGGAACCATGAGGTATGCCTCAAGGTTCTGCTTAAATATCTGACTAGAGCTGCTATTTGATTAAGTTTTATAAAAAAAAAAAATCTTAAGTAAATTTCTTCAATAGTGCTCCTAGCCAATCTACATCAGTGTGGACTTCAACCTGCTGATGTCCATGTTTCTTAAATAATAGCCCTTTACTAAAAGTTCCGTTTATATATCTCAGGATTCTATATACTGCTTGGAAATGATCTTATCCTGGTGAATGCATGAACTAACTCACTTACTTATAGCAAATGGTATATTAAGACGTGTATGGGATAAGTAAATTAACCTCCTAACAAATCTTTGAAATTTGTCAACATTCACCACATCTTCATCTTTAATATGCTCCAATTTCAGGTTGGGTTCAGCAAGTGTTTCAGTCCTACACACTCCAGTAAACTTGTTTCATTAAGCAAGTCCAGTATATATTTGCATTGAGAAACAAAACTACATTCTTTAGATTGAAAAAACTTCGTTCCAAAGAAGTATTTTAATGCTCCCAAGCCTTTGATCTCAAACTCTTTAGCAAGCCCTTTCTTCAATTTCTCTAATTCAATATAATCACCACCTATCAAAATTATATCATCCACATAAACAAATAAGAAAACTATTTTTCCAACTTCTAAATGCTTGTAAAGTATGGTCTGATCTGCTTGACTTTGTCAATAACCAAAGGCTTTGACCGTCCTTCCAAATCGCTCAAACCAGGCTCTCAAGGGTTGTTTCCGTCTATATAAAGAATTCCTCAACTTACAAAGTTCATTATAACCAAAACCTTTATCAAAACCTTGAGGTAGACTCATATACAACACTTCTTCTAAATCCTCATTTAGGAAGGTGTTTTTAATATCTAACTAGTGTAAAGGCCAGTTGTAGTTCACAACTAAGGACAATAAGCCTCGAATTGGATTGAGTTTGGCCACAAAAGTAAAGGTTTCATTATAATCGATGCCAAGGGTTTGAGTGAACCTTTTAGTAACGAGTCTCGCCTTATACCTCATGTTTTCATCAACATTACATTTCATAGTAAATACCCATTTGCATCCCACAGGCTTTTTATCTTTTGTCAAATTTACTACTTCCTAAGTGTCGTTCTTCCTTAAAACATTCACCTATCCATAACTGCTAACTTCCAATTTGGATCATCTATACCTTCCTAAATAGTTCTTGGAACAAACACGTTGGACAATTTACAAATAAATGCTTTATGATGAATGGAAAGCCTATGGTAAGATAAGTATTTAGCCATAAGATGTCAGGTACATGTTCAAGTTCCTTTTCTAATGGCTGTAGGAATATCAAGATCTGATTGTTTGTTGCTAGAAGGTGATGCACAAGAATTATAAACAAGTAAAAGGTAGAGATATCATATTAGGATTAAGGTTAATTGAATTAGGTGCAGAACTTTCTCCCTAGGATTTTGAATTGTCTTGCGATAGAATGATTGGCAACTCAATACCCTTTTTTTGAGTCTTTCTATGAATAAAATACAAACTCAAGTTCAAGACTAATTTTTTCCTTTTGTAGTATTTCCCCCCCTATTGGTGACTCACAAGACGTATTAGTTTTCATTACGCTCAATATCTTGAGTAACTTGTTCCTAAGATGGAGGCAAATAAAAATTATAGGACTTGGCAAGGGGCCAGAAGTTTCCCACAAAAATTTTCCTTCTCTCTTTTGCTCCCCCAAAAATATTTGTTTGGAAAAATAGGGCTGGTTTTCAAAAACTTGACATCTACACTTACAAAGGTTTTTTGGATTTTGGATTATAGCCCTTGGAGCATATCCTATGAAACACAATTTTCCACTCTTGAAACAAGTTTAGAACAAAACTTGTTGGATATGTGAACAAAAACAGTGCACCTTAAAATTTTTAAGTGGCAGATCTAAATAAATTCTACAATCGAGAAAGGCCTTTTTAAAATAATTAACAAGTTACACTTTAAAACACTAGTAGACAGTCTATTAATTAAATATGATGCAATCAAAATAGCTTCTCCTCATAGATATTTCGGAACTTGCATAGAAAACATCATAGCGCAAGCCACTTTAAGTGTTTATTTTTCCTGTTTGCAATTCCGTTGCCTTAAGTATCACGACAAGTACATTGATTTTAGAAACATTCCCAAATGTTAATTGAAATGCTTAGTTCCATTATTGAAATGAAGGATACTAATTTTAGATTGAAATTGGATTTCAACCAACTTATAAAAATCCTAGTCAAATAGACCTAACACAGTCGAATGTGATCATCTATAAAAGTCACAAACCATTTTTTCCAAACATACGGCTAACCTTGGAGGTCTCCACATATCACTGTGAAATTAAATAAAATGGTCTCGATACAAAATATGGTTTTGTAAGATAAGTTGCATGATGACTTTTTGATAAAACACAACTTTCACATTGAAACAAAGAGCAATTCAAATTTTTGAACACATTTGAAAAGAAATATTTAAGATAAGAAAAACTAGGATGTCTTAATCTATGATTCCAAAGCAAAATTTGTTAACAAATAGAATTTGAAAAACTAGGATGTCTTAATCTATGATTCCAAAGCAAAATTTGTTAACAAATAGAATTTGAACTAATACTACTCAAGCCTGCAACTATTTTATTAATGAAAAAATTCTCATCATAATAATAAAGGTTGTCGATCATCCTAGCATTGCCAATCATCCTCTCTGAGTTTCGGTCCTAAACCTCATGATGAGAATCGAAGAAAACAACACAAAATAAGAATTCTTAGTGAGTTTGCTAATTGATAATAAATTGTAGGCAAATTTGGGAACATGTAGAATAGATTCAAGATCTATATTCTTTTAAATTGTTATTTTAATCTTTCCTGCAATAGGTGAAAAATTATCATCTACAATCCTAACTTTTTCACTCCAAGAACAAGGTAAATAAGTATTAAAAAAATGTAACAAGGAGGTCATGAGATCAAAAGCCCTTGAATCAAAAAAATTTCACTACAAGATAGAGCATTAGAGTTGCTACATGTTTGAGCAAGAGAGCCACTAGGAATACTAGACGAGGAATTGGACTTCAGCAGTTTTAGAAGATGATCGATTTCCTCTTTACTAAAAGGACTTGTCTCACCTTCATTTGGATCTTTTACTTTTCCAATTTGCTGACTTCCATAGATTTTCCAACAGGTTTCTCAAGTATGGTGTGGTTTTTTGCAATAATCACCACACTTGAGTTTTCTTTCACCATTTTCCCTGCTGGGCTTTACTTGTAGCAGATGTTATTAGGGATGAATTTTCGACAGATAAAGTAGTCCCCTTTTTCCCAAGCATTACATTCCTACGACTTTCTTCACTTCTAACTTCAGCAAATACCTCACTGATAAGGGGGTAGAGGCTTTCTGCCTATAATTCTCCCCCTCACTTCATCAAACTCAACATTTAATCCAACAAATTTTTTCAAAAAAATCATTTAATCCAACAAGAAATTTGTAAATGTGATGGTCTTCTATTATCTTTTTAAAGTGTTGGGAGTCTTAGGAAGACTTCCATTCATAATCTTAAACAAATCCAAATTTTTCCCTAGGGTGACATTGTCCTCTCCTTGACAAATTTCTCCAAGTTTTATTCAATTCATATATCTGGGATTGATTTCACAAATCAGAATACATTCGGTTCATATTATCTCAAAGTTCTTTGGTTGTAGAATAACGCATGTAGTTGGAACTGATGTCTTCCTCCATGAAATTTACAAGCCATGTCATAACCATGTTTTTAGTGTTGCAAACTGCAAATGAGGGTTTCTCCTTTTTTGGTGCCTCCTTATCTCTTGTCAAGTATCCAATATTTTCTCGTCCCCAAATGTACGTTCTGATAGATTGAGAACGCAAGAAGTTATCACCATTCAATTTGATAT
>JANIHZ010000007.1:17956563-17975026 GCA_027478365.1 Erythroxylum rufum | reverse complement strand
ACAAGAAATGTAAAAATAAATATTTTAATAGTAATAAAATTATTTACTTAATTAATTCATAAAATATTATACTGACAGTAAAACCAAAAAAAATATAAACAAAAAATAAGAAATATAAACCAATTATTTTAATAGAAAAACAGAAACAAAACGACTTCCAACTTAATTCTAATTAACCTATTTTAACTCTAATTAATATCAAATTCACTTTGTTATTTCATGCCATTTAAAAACTTAGAGAAGTCATAAATTTTTGTGTTGCTTTGGATCTAGTTGAATAGGTTGTAAGGTGGATGGATCTATATAGTACTCCTTGAGTATTAAAGAGAATCTCTTAATTGTTTTAGTAAGATCTCAAAGTGTACTTGCCAAAAAGGGCTTATGAAATTATATCCTTAACGTTTTTTTTTTTTTTGAGTTGTTAAAAGACTATATTAAAGAATAATGGAAATGTCAATATTACATTAAAAAATGAGAGATGCCAAAGTAGTATCTATCTAGGAAAGTACATACAATGTGACTAGCCAAAAGGTTGTGTTTGTGGTAACAAAGCAAGCATCTACATAAGCAGGTTGTTTTACATCTTCCTCTAAGAGAATCTTATGAATAAAGGCTCTAGTATATGGAGAAGATAGTAGAATCCATTCCATCATCTTATGCAATTATGAATCTAGCTTGGCATAAGCATCTAAGCTAAAGTAACTCATCTTTATAAAAGTTTGTATTTATAGTGAGATTGATCCACTTCCTAATTTATGTATCTCTTAACAATTTTCATCTTTTTTTCATTCCTCTACTTGCTTCCTCTTCTATTTTGTTTGACACAATTATTTCTCTCATCTAGTTAATGCTCTCAGAGGCAAAAACTTCAACAATGATAAGCTCTTCCATAGTTTACTAGTATTTATCTCCCTTTAGCCAAACAGATCATACAACTAAGGGATGATTTGAATATTTCAAGGTCTCCCTTATGCTTAAAGGACTTATTGCTTAGCCATACAATCAAATTATCCCAATTATTGACATTGCAGGTCATATTACACTTGAGTTTAACCTACTCTCAAAGGCCTTTGGAATATTGGTAGTTGAAGAATAAATGTGAGACATTCTCATCTTTCAGATTGCATAGGTCACAATTTAAACTCATTGATGTTCTTGACTTTATCCTTTGTTTTCAAACTTTTCTTGGTTGCAAGCCATTTCAAGAAAGTAGACAAACCTAACCTTGAGTTAGACAAATAATTGAAAAAATCAACTTCCATTTGGTAGTATATTTCTTCTTTATTAAGTCATTATCAGTACATCATGATAGTTTTAGTTAAGGTGTTCCTTCTCTTATCCAGATCCTTTTCATATCCAAGCATTTCATACCTGTCCTGAAGAAAATGAGCAAACTGCTTATAAAATGTTAACCATACTCAAGAACCCAACAAGGTTAATCTCCTTCTTACCTCCAGCTTCACTTTTTATGCTCTTCTTTGACTCTTTTTGTCTCTAAGATCATTGTTTCTAAGACTAAGGTTGGCCTAAGCCACTACAAGCTATTCTAAGTTTTTGTTTTTTTGCCAAATTGATCCCTTTTACATTGCTTTTAGAAGGAAAATGCATAGAAAGATTGGTGCTTAGATAAAGTTACACACATAAATATTTACTATATGGTTTAAAGCTTCCTGAAAGAGAAAAATCAAATTGGGAATTTGATAGTAAATAAGGCTTTATTAGTTAAAATTAAGTTAATTAGGTTAAGTTAGATTATTTGAATTTAAATTAGGTTTATTGTTTTTAACTAAGATTTACAGTATACAAAAAGAATTAAGGAAAATAGTTTAAAATTAATTTAAGTTTAATTAAAATATATGGGTACAGTGGCATAGTGAGTCCTATATAACTAATAAAAAATAATAAATTTATGATAAGTCAGCGAAGAACAAAGATATAACTTCATCAATATTTTTGCTCATTTATAAATTTATTGTTTTGCAAACGTCAAGATTTATTTTGAACATTTTGAAATGTTAGTGTCTAACTAGTATTTTAATGGAAATGTTATGTAAAAAAATAAATTTTTTTCTTTTCAATTTCTTACAATTCTGACAATCTCATCTTTTTAAAATTATTTTTTTGGAATTATACTTTGCTTAATCAAAATCTATATTCATTAAGAACTTAATTAAACCACCTAATAAACCATTAGTTTTGATTTAAAAAAGTAAATACTTAATTAAAGCAAACTAATAAACCATTAATATTAATAAAAAAACAGCTACAAATTTTCAAACGTACCAAATAAACAAATGTAGAGAAGCACATTACAATATAAACAAATTTGTTTTTAATAGTCATGATTGAACTCAATTTATATGAGCTTGCAAGAGAGGTATTAAACACATTTCTTGTAAGAAAATAAGAAGTAGTAGTATAAGCTGCTAACACCGACCTACATCAAAGAAGTACAAAAGTACCTCATAATTTGGGGAATTCAAGAGGTAGAATATCATTCAAAGGGAATAACACAAGCATTAGTTGTTACTAAGCATACCCAATTGATGGAATTTTACCTAGTCCAGGAAGTCAAGGAAATGCTAACAGGACAAATCATTTTTAAAACACCAAAAACCTATGAATTATCTTGAGCAGAAACACTATGCTTCTAATGTGATGGCAGATACGTACTAAGATACAAATGTAGTAAGAAAACAACTTCATCTATATATGATAAAAGGAGAAGAGGGCCCTATAGTTCAAGAAGAGGAACCTATGACTAATGAAGGTATGAGAGTAAATGATTTAAAAGAATTCAAACAACTAAGGGATACATAAATTCATCAAAAGAAACTGATACATATATTGATTGATAATGTAAGTATTTTTAACTTCTTAGATGTATCATTGCTTCATAAAAACAATTATAAGACTAAGGAGGTGCCACCTTTTAAGGATCCCTTAAACTAAATTGTCATCAATGTTGTAGGAACTTCATATAAAAGCAAAAAATGTATGAAGTTCATAACAAATGCATTAATCATCACCTTAGGAGGATATGACATGGTCCTAGGGCATAATGGATGATCACTCCAAATGATATTTTATGTGAATTTAGATCCTACATCATGAACTTTAATTAGGAAAGTAACTTAGTCCTACTAATGAGAATCCAAGAAATAGTTATAAAGTGATTTATATGAAATAATTCAATAATTTTTTGAAAATTTCTAAATATGAGATTTACATATGCTAAAACTGCCACATCCTATTGAGTGTTAACTACAAGAAGTGCATTTAGAAGTAGATTAGTCAAGTACCTTTGAATAACTCAATGTATTTCAAGTAGAATTTGGGGCTATATTTAAGAAACTTCATTAGCTACTAAACTAACAAAAAGTAACACAACATACTTTATCTGAATAATAAGTGTTAATTTTTTTAAATAAGTGTTGCATTTCATTGTTAATTTAAGTTATTGAAATGTTATAAGGTGAAATTTTCTTGATTATTTACGTTTAGGCAAAAAAGTGTATTTTTAATTCTATCATTTTTATCAAAAATACATATCAAATTTTAATGTTTCGGAGTGTTCAAAATAAATCATGACATTTGAAAATTGTTCAGTTTAAACCCTAAATGGACAAAGATGTTGATAGAGTTATGTCTCATTTTGTATGTATCATATTAATGCTAACATGGCACAAAATTATTATTTTTATTGTCTTTTTAGGCCCTATTATATCATATGGTGTATACATATTATTATGAGACCTACATATTTTAACTAAACTTAAATTAATTATCCTTAATTTTGAATAAACCCTAATTAAAACTTAATTTTAGTTTTCCAACTCCTTTTACATATTTCTTTGCATTTATACTTATAGATTCCATAGAATTGTATAATCTTACTTTTAACATATTTATAAAATTGAGACTTTAGCTACTCAATTTGTATTGCATGAAGCAAAAATAGAAGAAAACTTTATGCGTTGTTAATTATCATCTGAAACAGTACTGTGACTATAAGGATTTTGAATTGAACTATACTTTCCCACAGTCAATGGTTGCATATCTCTAAATGTAGTTGAAAGGACTATGTGAAGCCTTCTTATCTTTGTGATTGCAAATTAAAACATAGTATCTCTTATGCTTTGGATACCATCAACATCACTGTTGGTTAACGTGAGTCAAATGGTGAGAAAGATTTAAGCTTCAAGCGCAATGGGAATTTTAATTATCAAGAGCCTCTTACAAAAACTACCACCACTTATGATAATCATAACCTTGCTTCAAAACCCATTTTGAATATAAAGCTAACAAAATCCCACTTGCCCTTTATACAAAATAAATTATATTGTTACATCTTATCTTTAATTGCTTATAATGCAAATTACGTATACTAGCAATTAGATCTTATCTAAATTCACTTATGAACAATTCTGGAGAACCTACATGTGAGTGGACCATGACTTAAATATTTGATGTTGACTGGTCTAATAAAGATAGACCTATATGATATCTTTAGTGTTAGGGTGAAATCTTCCACAAAATTTCATATAATTTAATGCATTTAATGCGTTATTAGCTTAGTAGAGAATTTGGGAATAAATGGTTGCGACTAGAGAGAGTGCAATTTCATATTTTTAGATGTTTTGTCAGTCTAGATAATAAATACACTCTAAGTAAATTAAATTATAAATATAAAGATGATATTAGGGCAAATTCTTATATAGATGACATTCACATATATTTTCTTCCCTTGACTACACGTTGTGTTCTATTTCTAGTGGTTGATTACTCTACCTAGGTTTAGGTTTATGTTAATTATCAATCACCAAAACTAATTCTCTTTTTTCAATTAACTAGGTAATAGTAGGATAGTTTTTTTAATTATTATCCCGTCCTCATGGGATCAATATTTTATTAATCATCATATTACTACCAAATGAGAGGTGCATGTGCATTAGTTTGTGAGTAATATATTGTCATAGATAAAACTCTAGTGCTAGAAAATACAAAACAGTCTTACACACTATCATGACAAAGTTTGTGGCACTTAGTAATGAAATCATAGTATTGGACATGACCTCAAACACAAGTATGTGAAAGCTAGTGTCACTTGGTAAAGAAGTTAAAATGTTGGAAACAGTCTCATACATGAGCATGTCAAAGCTTATGATCTTCTCTAGATGAAGAGCTAAAGTTCTAATGATAGACATAACTTATAGTATAGTTTATGTGCTAGTTCATATTTTTCACAAAAAATGACATACAAAGACACGTACTTAAAAAGATCTTTTTAGTTTTATAAAGTGTTAAAGTAGGTTTTTAATAAAGTGTTACGACTCTAAAGCCATATGGAAAACGATCCTATGCATGGTGGAAGCTGCACACTATACCTATAAGTCGGAGCACACTTTGAGTTAGGTAATAAACAAATTCCACGACAATGCTATCCTCCCCAAAGTAGCATTCGCCACCACCATTTACATGCTTTGAAAGAAATAATATACTTCACAAGCAAATCGAAGAAAACAAGCACAAGCTAGAGGATAAAATCCTCAATTAGATCCGAGCTGTCATCATTGCCAAACAAGATGATCTTCATCTATCTCCCTCTATGAAAACTAAATGGAACCTATGATTAGTTACAGATTAAGCAGGTCCTTATGTTTATAAGTTATTCTTCTTGCAATTATAGTAAAAATCGATGTTGTGTGAGGTAGATTAGAGCTCTCAGTTCTTTATGATAATCATTGTAATATTGTAATCTTGTCATAGTTTTTGCTATAGTTTAATATATCTTTATTCATTTTCATAAAAGAAGTAGGTTTTTATTGGCTAAAAAGAGAGAAGATCTTAGAGGAAAGACCTTGTGGTCATCATTAAGGAGAAAAGAGACTCAATTTAATCGTAACAAAGTAAAGAGAACATCTAGAGATTAATAATCCATCAAAGAACTTTTCTTTTATGAGTTTTGCTACTCTATTTGCTTATGATGCTAGCTTAAGGATGATGCATAGCTAAATCTCTAATCTAGGGTTGAATTAAATATAGTATTGGTGACGTGATTAAGTTTTCATGTTATTGATTACTGATAAATTTTCATTTAATACCTATAAATTAATTTGAAACAATTAAAATACCATACAGTTGAGAAAAAGTCAAAGGTGATATTAGTTTATAGAAGCATTAATCTCTAATTAGCATTATCAAAAGAGATGATTGTTAGTGATGTCATTTAATTAAACCTTGTGAATCTTACTGAATGCTTTTTATCTTTATTGCCATAATAGTAAGAGTAAAATTAATTTAGGTATGCTTTTTATTGATTAAAAGAGAATAAAAGACACTTGAAAGGTTATATCTAATCAATTATCTAAATTAAATGACAATACCCATAATTAGTTACTAACACTCCATATGAGTTATGGATATGAAAAACCTAATATAAAATATCTAAGATCATAGGATATGCTACCTACATTTATAACCTCTCTCATAAATAAGGAAACTAGGTCCAAAAAGAAAGAAAATTATATTTATTAGATACTCTAAACATTTAAAATGATATGTGTTCATAAGTGAACGAGGTAATAGAAGTGTAACTGAATTTGAATCATGAGATGTCACATTTTTAGAAATGACTTTCCAAAGTAGGGTGAAATAGGAAAAGATCTATTTCTATCTAAAACTCTTGATCAAAATGATTCTATTGTTGGGAATCATGAACAAGGACTTTGTCTGAGTGATAGTAGTCTAGAACTTCAAGAATTAACTCAAGGATAGTTAAGATTACAACCCATTGAAAGTTTGCCTACCATATATGATCCGAGTGAGAGTAATCAAGATGTTGATGAATTTGTTTCTTATAAACCACATTTATACCAAAGTAATTGTGGCTTGATTGCTAACATCATTTTGAAATTAAAGGGGAAATTCATGTGATTATCTCATAAGAAGATGATGAGTCAATGAATGAAGATAATGCTCTTAATGATCATGTTAAAGAAGAATGGGTGCAAAAAAGAAAAAATAAATGGTTTTTTAAAGCTTAAATCATGTGCAGGACTTTGTTGATCTCACTAATGGGTGTAAAGCTATTAGGAACAAATGAATTCTTAAAATAAAACAAAATGTTGATGATAGTCGGTATCAAAATATACTAGTCAAGCCTCATGATGAAAGGATACAGACAATATGAGGTAATTGATTATGACATGACATTTTCACCTATTGTAAGATTTACTTCAATTTGTCTAATATTAGCTATAATATCCAGTTTGGATCTTAAATTATATCAATAGATGTAAAGATTGATTTTCTAAATGAATAATTTGAATAAGAAATCTATATGGAATATCTTATAGGTTTCAATGAGACAGGTTAAAAGCATAAGATATGTCGGTTATTAAAATTGAATTAGAAGTGGTCTTCAAGATAGTGGTACATTTGTTTTCATAAGGTAATCATTTTATATAATTTTCATATGCTTGATGAAGGCCATTGTGTATATATTAAGATATCCATAAATAAATTTGTGATTTTACCTTTATATGTGAATGACATTTTGATTGATTGTAATGATTATGAGTTTGTCAAGCAAATCAACAGTTGGTTGTCATATAAATTTGAGATGAAAGATATGGGTGAAGCTACAAATATTCTTGGAGTTAAGATTTCAAAATGTTGTTCAAAAAGATTATTATCATTTTTTTAGGCGACTTATATTCAAAAGATTTTAGAATTATTTAGTATGAAAGATTGCAAACCAATAAATGATCTTATTACTAAAGGCAAGGTATCAACAAGAATTTTTGCCATATACGCCACATGAAAGGGAACAAATGAAGAAAGTTCCTCATTTCAGTGCACTTGGAAATCTCATGATGCCATGATTTACATATTTATTGAGTTATTGGAATAGTGAGCCGATATTAGTCAAATCTCATATAAGCATATTGGAAAACAATAAATAGAATATTGAGGTATGTAAAATGTAATATTGATTATATATTGTGTCATTAAGGCAACGATCTACGTATAAAAGGGTATACAAATACAGATTGGGACAGAGATTTAGATTAAAAAAAAACATATCTTTAGATTTGTTTTCTTACTTCAAAAGTAAAAAACAATGATATGTTGCCTTATCCGCAATAGAAGATGAATTTATAGCCTTTTCAATAGCAGTACAAGAAGCTATATGACTTAGATAATTCTTGGCTAGTTTGGATTCACTCAAAGCAAACTAATCTAGTAGCAACCAATTGTGATAGTTAAGTAGCAACCGCTTATACTAAAGACCTACAATTTTATTATAAAACCAATCATGTAGATATCAATACAATTATGTGAAAGATATAGTTTCATGAGGAGAATTGCACATGACGTATATATCTGCATGAGATATGATGACAAATTTAGTGACAAACCTAATTTCTTGATATGCATACTTTAGGCATGTGAAGTAATTAGGATTATATAGATATTAAAATGTAATTGATTAACACTTCTCCATGTAGGCTCATTCAGTGTATTGTCATGTATAAATACAAATATGAGTTAACAATGTTTATTAACGAATAAGCATTATATAGTATTTGACATTTTTTGTATGAATTAAAGAGTATATTAAACCGATAAAAGATTGACCTTCTCACATGGAAAATTGACTTTAGTATTTATTATGACTATAGATGAGGTAGGTATTAAGTTTATTATCAAGATGATAATTTAGAGCTAGATTAACAAACTTAAACTGCGAATGTCAACTTAGATAATAAGTCAAAAAAATGGTTTGAAGTGATTATATAGTCACCATATTTGTCTTAAGTTGCTAGTTGAGAGTTTAAAAAATAAATTTAAAAGAAGACAAGTGGACTCAAGTTAAACATTAAGTATGTTTGAATAAACCTATACAGTATTATAGTTATAAAGACGTTTGCTCTAAATGAACAGGAGTTGATACCGTAATACATGACTTTTACCATGGTGATTGAACCCAAGTTTCTTATTTAAATTGGTGACATTTTCATGGTTCTTACTACACTTCTTGGCTCTTGTTTCTTGATTTTATGCTTAATTGGACTCTTGAGTGCTTGCCTTTATTTTATGTAGTTTGAGAGTATAATTGTCACAAATAATTAGCAATTACACTAAATTAATTTTCTAAGAACAATTGATACTACAAACTACCATTTGTTTATTGTAGGAGACTCAATAAGTAGAGGCATGGAGTGAAGGCTGGAAATGATGGGTTAACAAGTCAACAAACTCAACAGGGAGGTTCACCGCAGTGAAGTATGAAGAACCACACGCAGAAACCTCTCGGGAAAAGTTTGTCGCGGCGTGAAGTTCACGTCGCCACGATAAAGAAACTATGGACTCTCAAGCAAACCTTTCGGGAAAAGTCCGCAACGAACCTTCAATTACCCGAACCATATCTAGAAGTTTACTCACTGCGAAACTGACCCGTCGACCTGGTTTTGTAAAAAACCTACCTATTTTAGGTTAAGTTAAAAAGAGGAGCTGCAGTTTTTTAGAGATATATCGCAGGAGACACTCAATCTCTCAATCCATCCGAACATCTCCTCTCATCCACACCATTTTTCTGCTCCTTTCACCATCGATTGCTATCATGGATGCTTTCAGTGGGTTCCCGGTTGTGAAGTCATCTGGAGTTATGCGTAGCTAGGCACCTCCCTCCTCTTGAAGATGTAGTGATGGCTTGAGTTCAATGGGCTAAAAAGGGGAGTGACTCAATCCATGTTAGCTATGATTTATAAATTCCTAGGTTTACGATTTGTAACTTATAGTTGAACATTCTTGATTAGAGTTTAATCAAGTATTGGATACTCATTATGTTGTTGGGATTTGTTGATATAGAACTTTGAGCTTAAATATATGAAGTTCCATATATGTTTATTTATGATCTTGTTGAATCTCTTTTATCTTGCATAGTTGTGTTTGATATTGAGTTGATTTGAGATCCCAAGTAACTTGTTGCATTGATTTACCCACAACACATACTAAGGGCATTTAACAAGGTCTTAAGAGAAGGAGTTCATTGATTAAGACCTTGAACTTAAAGAGTTCTTTAAGGTTTATCATTTGAAACTTAGTGATTTTCATTCCCACCAAAATTCATTTTAAGCTATGATAGCCAAAAACTCAATTCTTAAGAGGATTATATTACATTTGATCATTGTCTTTACCTTGCAAGTTTCTACTCCCAAAAATCCAAAGACACTTTTTACACATTTACCTTACAATTCATTTAATTTTGTTAAAGTTTTCCAAAAAGAATCAAAACCCCCTCCTTATTACTTAGTTTGCATTTCATGACATATAGGCTAGCTTAGGTCCATTTCATTAGGTTCCGATTAAGTGAGACGACCCGAGGTTGCATTCTATATTGCAATCCTTGGAATTAAATTTTTGATTTGACCTCCAAGGGTAAGAACAAAAGGCTTCAAATCAAAATGACGTCGTTGCTGGGGAACCAAGTAATTGGTTCTTTAGGTTAGTTTTTGTCATTTTTGCTGCTAATTGAGGTTAGGAACCTTGTCTTCTAAATTTCATTTTAGATAGTTTATTTTCATACTTGTTAATAGTATAGGATTTCATTTTCTTTGCATAGCATTAAAATTTTGAAAACAGAAACAAAAAGCATACTCAACAATTGCACTTTTCATACTTAGCATTCTTTTTGCACCATATAGTTTTTGAGTCCTTCATTTGATTACTTTTTGATCCATACATACATATTTTCATACATACTTTCACACACCCATACACTTGCATCCATCACATCTCATCTTTTATTTGACATTGTGTTGCTTGTGAGTAAATTTTGTTACCTTTTATTTTCCTGTGAATTGTTTTTGTGTATGCCCCGGAAAGCAAAACTTCCACCTTTCTGTCTTGAAATTGAGAGACGTTTAAGAAAGATTAGAAAGGAGAGGAAAGAAGAAGAGAGAAGTAAGATTGTTGAAGAAGAGTCGAGTGGGCAAAGTAGTGAGAACAACTCTTTAGAATGAGTGAATATGGTCGAGAACCCAGCCTTTTTACAAAATCCTAACTTTCATGTTAACCAACCAAGGAATGGTGATACTAGAGGAAATGAGGAGTATGAGAGAGTTAGAGAAAATAATGGGAATCAAAGAAGGAGGACCATTAGGGAAGTGACTACTTCTGATGTTAATTATGATCCATTTACTGTTGCTTGTCCTAATTTTGACGTGAATTTTGAAGTTAAAGGATTGCTAATTAACTCTCTTCCTAAATTTCATGGCTTGACAAGAGAAGATCCCTACCTGCATTTGCAATCTTTGTCCATGATCTGTCAGAGTATGAAACCAGTGGGAGCTTCACTTGATCAAGTACTATGGAAGGTTTTTCACCTATCATTGGAGGGAAAAGCACGAACGTGGTATATGAGCCTTCCAAGGCATGTGGCTAATGCCTACCATAGTTGGGCCAATATGAGGAAAGCATTTTTGGAAAAATACTTTCCGGCCTCTAGAACTTCATCAATGAGGAAGGAGATCTATTCGGCATGTCAAGATTATGATGAGTCCCTTTATGACTATTGGAACCGCTTTCAAGATCTGTTGTCCAGATACCCCCATCACCAGATACCCGATGAGCAGCTAGCGCAATATTTTTATGATGGGCTGAAAAGTCAAGATAAAGGTAAGTTGGATGCGGCATCGGGAGGTTCCTTGATTGACCTTACAGCTAATGAGGCATGGGATTTGATCAAGAAAATGACTTTGAATCATCAACAGTACAGTGTGAGAGACACTAGAGGTGTACATGAGTTGGGAGTTTCAACAGCCCAATCCAAAAGAATGGAAAGTTTCGAGTCTAAAGTTGACTCTTTGGAGAGTAGAGTAATTTTACAGTTATCCTTCATCGCTATCGAACTGAAGAACTTAAATGTGCGTCGCCCGACAACTTCTATAGATCTTACTGCACCCAGTTGTGATACTTGTGGGCCAGTAATGCACATATCCAGTGTTTGCCCCAGTCGATATGAAGAGGTGTCTGCAGTATATTAGAGTCGGACCAATCCGAAATGGGACCCCTATTCTAACACCTATAATAAAGGATGGAAAGCGAATCTCAGGTTCAGTTGGAGGAATGAAGAAGGAAGGGGACCAAACAGATTTCAACAAGGAGGAGGAACTGGTACTTCCACAAACCAGTTTCAAAACCAACAGCAAGCCCTAACTATCCCACCAAAGGAGGACACTAACCAACTGCTGCACAATATGATGGCGTTGATGAAGGAGGAGAGAAATTCCAATAACAACCAGTTCAATGCCATAGCTTCTCTAATTCAGCAAGACTTTTCGAAGAATGCTGCTCGATTTAACGCTCTGGAAAAAAGGATGGAGCGATGGGAGACAAAAACTGAAAATATCAACTCTTATGTCACTCAATTATGTCACTCAATTGTCCAACAATATGAGTGAGAACCAAGCAAGAAGCAGTGGAACCATCCCCTCAAATTTTGAATGTCATAACCCTACGAAGCGGGAAACAAGTGAGGTTCAGCAATGAAGATGAAAGAGAAGATGAAGAAGAGATCGAAAGTGGAGAATTGCCTTTAACAAATGAAAGAGTAAAGAAGTCAGAAAGTTCCAAAAAGAGAGCACTTTTAACTGAAAAGGAGTCAAAGCAATTGAAGAGCAAGAAAGCTAATTCTGAAAGCCACCAGGAATCAAGCAAACAAGGAGCCCAGGAAGCGAACGACAAAGAGGTAAGTATAAAAGACCTTCCTTTTCCGAATTCATATTTACTTAGCAAAAGGATGATTGACTTTAAACATGAAAAAGATGTCATTGACTTGTTTGGGAAGGTCGAAGTCAACATCCCTTTGCTTGATTTAGTGAAAAGGGTTCCGGCCTACACTAAATATCTCAAGGACTTGTGCACAAACAAAAGAAAGTTTAGGCCTAATGAGAGAGTACAAGTAAGCTCAAACGTGTCCGCACTTTTTAAACCCCAAATACCCGTCAAATGCTAAGACCCTGGATCTTTCACCATTCCGTGCACAATAGGAAAAGTTACTATAGAAAGGGTCTTGTTAGATCTACGGGCAGCAATCAATGTGATGCCTAAGTCTGTCTATGAATCATTAGGAGTTAATAGTCTAAAGCCTACATCTATCGTGTTACAACTGGCTGATAGGTCTCTTAAGCATCCGATGAGGATTATAGAAGACATTTTGGTCTAGGTAAAGGGTTTGGTTTTTTCAGCTGATTTCTATGTACTTGACATGTCTTCTGAAGTTGTGCATGACACTTCCTTGATTCTAGGTAGACCCTTCTTAAGGACTACCAGTACTATGATTAGCATGAAAGAAGGTACAATCACCATGGAGGTAGGAGATCAACAAGTGAGTTTTAACATGTATGAAGCTATGAAACACCCCCATGAGGATTATTCGCTTTTAGGAGTTAACATGCTTGATGTTGTTATTGATGATGCATGCTCTGAGTTTGAACTTCAACATGTTTACTCTGACTCCGCAATGAACCTATTGAATGCCTTGATTGTAACTGATGGCACTTTGGAAGAAGGATTTTCCGCTAATGTTTCAGGTGAACCGAGAAATGTGGGTGATAACACCAACGTGGCAAGTGGTCAAGTTGCTTTACCATAGTATAGCTATCTGGCAAACTTCCACCAGAAGACACAGGATCCTCCTAGTCATCAGGTCGTTTCTCCTCTTTCACTTACTACTTACTTTTTCTTTGTGATTGAATATGACATTATGGATTCATTAGTATGGTGAATAAGTGTGGGGGAGAAACCATTTCAGTAGGACCTAGGTTTAGTTTTCAGTTTATATAGTTTCAATTCAATAATTCATCTCCTTTTTATGTTCGCTATATTTTGGCTTAATGCATGATACATCTTCCATGTTTGAGGAAACTGATGTGAATGAATGAATTGTACTTTGTTTTTTGATGCCTAAGGATTTTGTATATGAATTCTAAATGAACTAAGTATCCATCTTGAGTCTTTACTTAGTTTGTTTCATTTCTGTCTTTGTTTGTTTTTCCTTCTTGTTGCTCTCGGGAAAATTTTGCCGCAACGTGGTTCCACGTCACCACGGCGAAATTTCATTGTAGCGTGGTTCCACATCGTCGTGCCGAAATTTCGCCGCAGCGTGGTTCCACGTCGTTGCGGCAAAATTTCCTTAAAAATCTCTTAGGCAACCTTCGCTGCGGCGAACAAACCTTATCTATTTATTTTCCTTTAGGGATAGTTTTGCCACAGCGTGAGTTCATATTACCGCGGCAAAACATCACCATTTTGCTGGATTTCACAATTAGGGTTAGAATCATATTAAGCATAAGCATTCAATTGTATCATATGTATTTTGTATTTTTGTAATAAGCTTGTAATAAAAGCTTACATAAACTCTGTTTAGATTTATTAATGAAATATGATTGTGTTTTGCTTGTGATTCTCAAAATTGTGATGTTGGTGTGGGCACGCCACCCTTGTGGGATGATGGCTAATAAGGGTTTATGGAAATAACCGTATAGGATAATACGCTCATATAGTATGATTTCGAATGTTGGATTCCAGAAGCGGGGTCCAACATTGTTTGGTACTCACGTTTTGATGACTCCGATTATTGAGCTTTGGAAGTGGGGTCCAACATTGTTTGGTATCAAAGCTTAGGCTTTTTCCTAGGCTTAAAATGTATAGAAGGATGAATTGTGTGCTATGTGATTAATTGTGCATTGTGAATTGATTGGTTGTATTACGTTACATGCATATCATGCATACATGTAGGAAATAAGATTAAAATGAAAGTAAGCTAAAAGATGGTGTCTTATCGAAAGAGTAAAATGCCACCTCGTAAAAGAACACGAGGAGTTTTGCAAGGATCTACTGCATCTGATGCCTTACCATTAGAGAAGGGTACTGATGAGTATAGAATCCCAGTAATTGCAACTGCATGAGTCATATGTATGAACTTTCGTTGAGAGTTTGGACTATTTGAAACAATAAGAAGAATGGTGTTTTGTTAGAGTGTAAGATAAGGAATGTTTGTGGATATTTAGAAATAAGAAATATGGCGTAGTTCGATATGTTAGACATAGATTCAGTATTTGTAGGTATGTTAGCGAATAAGGTAATGGAATTTCGTTGTGGATATGTACTTGAATTGATATGGATGTAAAAAAAATTTCATGAATCGACTAAGAAAGAAATAGAGACATAGGTGCAAATGACAAAATTTAAGGTGTACAAGTAAAGTGGAATGGAAAGTTTGACCTTAGAATTTAAAAATGATTGTTTAATTAGTGTAATAAGAGTTATGATCTGGTGTGAGATTGTGTTAGTGAATTTGATGTTAGAATTTTAAGATGGCTATGCGTTTATGCATTTAAATTGATTAAGAACATACGTATGGAAAGTGAAACGAATGATAGTGATATATGTAGAAGTTCTCAAGGGTATGACGACCAGTTATTAGGAGCACATCTGATAATGTGGTTACATTGGTGAATACTGTGATTGAGTATATACGAGATCGATATTTGGATATGGTATAGGAGTAAACGGATATGCCTCTCATTTCATTGAGCTTTATTATAAAGAATATTTTAATCATGTATAGTGTGACAAAAAATTGAAATTATTAAAATATCATGAATAGTTGAAATTGATCGTATTGAGGTGTTAAGAATGGCTAAAAACAGCATTGATGAACATGGTTGATTGATAAAGATAATGGAAACAGTGTAGATGATTGAGGTAAGAAGTCTTTTTGAGATAGAGATGTTTTATCGAATCATATCACGTGAATTAAGTGTTCCATTTCGAGGAATGAATGACTATTAATGAATCAAAAGTAACTAGTGGAATCCTATTCCGAACGGAGACTCGGGCGTAAGGGATAGAGTATGCTACTAAGAATGTATATATTTTGTTTGATGTAAAGTATCCAACTATGTGAGTGGATTCTTGAATTTGAGGAGACATTAACTGCTAATATAAGGAGTATATAGGTCTATGTTGTATTCTATGTTAATATATTCGGGAGATACAAATTTGACTGATAAATGTATTACAACCACAGAAAGTTAAGATTGCAAATAAATTGAAATGTGTGGAGAAATTAGTGTGAATGAGTAGACAGTAGAATAAGTCAATATGAAATTAGAGGAAATCGAAGGAATTGAGAAAATCATTCAAGAGATGAAGTCAAATGCGAAATTGAAAATAACATAAGACAGTGTTACCTCATGGAGGAATTAGTTTTTTAAGGAATTACGAGAACTAATCATGGGCATATAGAGCTTTGGAAATATTTGTTCGAGTTAACAAATGCCCGATAATACTATGGTATTAAAGATTAAAGTGATCTAAGCAAAATTTGATGACATATTAAATGTAATCGAAAAGTTAAGAAGAATAGTTTGAATACTAGAGAAAAAAACGTGTAAATCATATGAGTAATAAAAGTAAAGAGAATTTTGAGGAATTATAACACCGATTTAATTATATCGTTTAGATTTGGAGATTTTATAGTGTACAAGGATGTTGTGTAAGAGTTTAGGATAGAATCCAATGCAGCATGATAAAGTGATTTCATATGCATGGAGGCAATTAAGCCTCATGAGATGATTAATTGATATATGAATTTGGAACTTACTACAATAGTGGTCGTTTGAAAGTTTGGAGACATTATAAGTACAGAAACATTTTGAAATACACAGATCATTTAATTTGAGATAAATATCGAATTGAAAGAATTGAATACGAGACTAAGACAATAGATAGAGTTATTTGAAGGATTATGATTGTACAAATAGGTACTATACTAGTAAAGCTAGTGTTGTAATCAAATGTATTGAATAGAAAATTCAATAGTAGTGTATCACAATTTGAATATTGGTGTTATCGACAAAAGATATGGAAAATTGTGAATAATCTAAGATTATATATTAAGGAATTAGTTAAGAAAGTGAATAATTAAATAAGTGATTGAAAGACTGGGTGAGTTTATCGATTATGGTCATGAGGAAGAAATTATTCAAGTGAAGAAGTTACTTGGGAGACTGAGGAAAACATAAGACCGCATTACCTCCATTTGTTTGATCACCTAGGTAAGAATTTCGAGGATGAAATTCTTTAAAGGGAAGAGAATTGTTGGACCCCGAGCAAGCAATTCTTAGAAGATTAGAACTATTAAATGAGAAATTTTTAGCGATTAGTCATGAGTAAAAAACAAATGAATGAAAATTGTTGAACTAAAAATGATAGATAAGAGTAAAGAAGTGAATGAGAAATGTGGATAGATTCATGTTTTGCTTTGGTGTTTTTGGTGGATAAGAGATTTTTAAATGGGAAGAATTAAGGTGAAAGTTAGAAGTAAAATGAAAGCAAAAATGAAGTTGAATATGTGTAGTAAGTTAATGAAGGATATGTATATATGTGTATGTTCTGTCATTAGTGTTCATGATTAATCATGGACTATAATTTCTTTATGGAAGTTATTGATTTGAAATGGAGCTGAGAATGACGAGTAAATGAAGTAGAAAAGGCGATCTTGGTATGAGTTGTGTTATGGAAAGATTTTGAAACAAAATGTGTAGTTGATCTGGAAAATGTTCACTAAGTATGCTTCAGTCTTTTAGCCACAAATTTTTCTCTATTTATTCAAACGAGATGATTTTTAATTTGGATTAAACTAGAAACATATGGCTAAAGATATCGAATTTAAATTATGTCTCTAAGAATCTCAAAATTTGTCATGAAATTGAGAATAGGGTGCAGTACGTTGGTGGATGAATACAAAGTTCGTGTTCTAACTTCAGGGGAAAGATGAATACAAAGTTATCTTCTTAAGAGTTGTAAATATTTCTTTTATCTTTCCAACAGTATATAGTATGAGAATTTTGGACTTTGGAGTCAAAAGTTATGGTCCTTATAAGTAAAGATGCTTAGGAGTATAAAAATGTATCGTCTGTGATAACGTCATATCATCTGTAAAAGTGTATCGTCTGTGATGACATCATATCGTCTAGTGATGATTTCATATCGTCTGTAAAACGTATCGTTTATGATGACGTCATATCGTCTATGTTTGACTTTTGGCTTCTTCTATAGTTGACCGAAATTCCTTTAGTGCACAATTAGTTTGACCCTATCATCTATTCCATTTTTGACCCCTTAGATGATAGAATTTTCTTCTAGGCCTTCATGAAAGTTGTAGATCTTGAAGTCCTCTTTTGAACCATATAAAGAACACCTTAATATAACATCCCACCCCCTACTGGAAGGGTAAAATAGTAAATTTGTAATAGGATGGGATTGATAGGGATTAATGAGTACTAGTCATGCATAATAGGATTGATACACAGTATCAATTGTGCACTTGGAATTACTGTATATGCATTCATGCAAATTCCCGGTAATTGGGCCTAATGAAATTTTA
>JANIHZ010000007.1:17914089-17926770 GCA_027478365.1 Erythroxylum rufum | reverse complement strand
TAGTATGTTGCATAAGTGTGGGGAGAAACTATTTCAGTAGGACCTAGGTTTAGTTTTCAGTTTATGCAATTTCAATTCAATAATTCATCTCCCTTTTAATGTTTGTTGTGTTTTGGCTTGATGCATGATACATCTTTTATGTTTGAGGAAATTGATGTGAATGGCTGAATTGCGTAAAGGCCCGTTCAAACTAGGTCGGTTTTGCCATCTCTAATTTTACGCCTATCCTGTTTTATAATTAACGGTTCAAATTATCTACTCCTATTACTCTGTGCCTATCATATTTTATGAGTATCCACCTATTTAATTTATTCGGATCTAATTTATTGAATAGATGGATACTTACAAAAGAGAATAAACATAAAATAATGGAACAAGTGATCATAGTCTTTGTTTTGAACAAATCACCTATTCCCATTTTATGTGCAGGCCAGATTTGGCCCAGCCTGTGGTTTGACAATTTATTTAAAAACAACGTCATTTTTTATTTCTTTTAAAAAAATATATATGATAGGTTGGGTTTGGTCCAACTCGTCCGGGCCACTAGCTGGTCACGGGCCAATCCATCCTGACCCTCTTGGCTGCGGACCACACGAGCTGGGGGTTAGGCCGGGTTGGGCTAGGTCATGAGCAGCTCGGGTCCGGCCCATTGACATTCTTACGTAAAATAATGAGAACAAGTAATATTAATCTTTTTCATATCACCTGTTTCTGTCACTGTGTGCCTACTCTATTTTATGAATTTCAATTGATTTAAATGGATGAATCGGAAAAGAGTAACGATAACACTGTGTTTTATACTTTTATTTACCTAAAATTTTTTGGTAAAAGTCAAGTCAGAATAAAATAAACTAATATACACATATAAGATGCAAACATGTGATAAATAAATGTAGCATCTTTCGTTTCTGGGGATCTTGGCATTTATGCAGATCTCTATTGTTTGTTTCTCTCAATTTTTGGCTTCCTTAGTTTAGATCTTTGACTTTTTACACAGCTGCAACGTATAGTTCCAGTGAAGCAGAGATCAGATCACCGCTTTATCAATTTGTTTCTTAATTTTACCAGCAAATCATATCTATTTATTTGTTTTCATTGACTTCTTCTCAAACCAAAGGGAGATAATTTGAGAGAGAATCGGTTGGTGCCATGGGGTTTGGCTCAAACCATAGGGCTCTCTTCGTTGTTGCCTCATTGCTTTTGATTCTTTCACACGTTTCTGCTCAGGTCTCTCTTTTCCTCATGATTCTTCATTTTTTAAATTATCTGCACGAACGCTTTTCTGTGTTTATCGATCGACTTTAACAATTTTTTGTATCTGCTGTGTTTTCATTATTGCATATTCTGGCGTTATTAGGAATCTCTGTTGGAAAATGAGAACAAAGAATCTAATGCAGGGGCTACGGTCCTCGGCCGTCGTGGGATGGTGAGCATTCTCTTTCGTTTTGGATATGTATTGTACTTTTGCATTTTATTCTTTTTCTAGCATTTTTAGTTTGAACTTAGATTTGTCTTTTTGCAGTTTTTAGACCTATAAGGATATCTGCGATGCATGCTTTTAATGATATCTGGTGTTTTATACAGATTACTACCAATGACCTTGACATCAATTCTGTTGGTATCGGTCTTAATTTAGACTCTGGACTTGGAATTTTTGATGCCTTATTTGCAAGCTTGTCAATGATCATTGTCAGTGAGGTTTGCGAACTAAGCTTTTATGCTTTACTGTGCTCTTTTATTTCATCATTTTTTGAAAAGTCAACTGAAAATCAGATTAAAGTTTGTTTCCACCATTTTCATCTTTCCACATATAATTGTTGGACAAAGAAAAACTACATTTTCCTGTTCCTTCCATTCATTGAGTTCACATACTTCATTCAACACACATCGTGTGTTTTTAACTAGCTCTAATATCCATTTATAAATTTGGTGAGTTAATACTTTTGGGTTTAGTTAGATAAAGAAGTTTCATTTCCTACCTTTTACTTTTGAGTGCAGACATGAGTTCTGTTATTTGATTGCTAGATTGGAGATGAGACATTCATAATAGCTGCTCTAATGGCAATGCGCCATCCTAAGTCAATAGTGTTATCTGGTGCTCTTGCTGCTTTGATTGTCATGACGGTATATTTTTTTATTCCTTTTCTTTTGCTTTAAGATTCATTGATATTCCACTGTGGCCCTTTGCAATTTGCTTCTTCTCAAGGGTTTGAAGCATAGTGCTATCACATGTCTCAATTAGGTACTTTCTACTGGACTTGGTAGGATTGTGCCAAATTTGATATCAAGAAAACATACAAATAGTGCAGCCACAGGTAGGCAACTTGTAACCGATATAACATTGTTACATATTATTTATTGGCTGCTAAAATGTTTTTACACTGTATTTTATTGGATTATCTTCAATTCCTATTAATCTAACCTGAATCTCAACCATATTGTTTTTGTGGTCATGTTGCTATGGTGACTACAAACCCCATACTCTTTCTTTGAATATACCGCATAATGTTGCTTGGCTTATGACTATGTTGACATCCAAAGATATCCGCTATGAGGTATTTTGTGAGTAGAAAGGTTTTGGGACTTCTGTAAATAAAGAAAGCTACATTTGTGCATTTTTTGTTCAAAAGAAGCATGTTTGCACTTGCTTTTTCAAGTTCCTCTCTTTCTTGTCCAAATTTCATCTTCTCCCCCCTTGTCTTTCATTTTTCTCACTTTCCATATTCGCACCTCCCTTCTCTCTCTAATCTCTCCTCCTGTCTCTTCCTTCCTCACCTTCTTCCTACTAATCCCTTTTCCTCGCTTTGACTAACTCTTACATTTTCTCTGTATACTATTCTCACAATTGTTTTCTTTCTTCCTCCAGTTTCTTTTTTACCATACAATCCTTTCTTTATTTTTGCCATATTTGTCCTTCCTTTTGGTCCCATCACTTCGAGACCATAATTTTGATACAGAAACCAAGAAGAACTATATAGGGATAATTTCTTTGTAGCAACCTATGGAAGGCCTATGCATAGGATGGGACCCAATTATTACTTTCCTCTTTCCAACCTCCAAATCCACAGTCCATGCTAAGTCTTGTTCTGATTTGGTTCAAAGGAGTTATTCTAGACTTGATCGTAAAATTACATGATAATGACTAGGGGTGGATTCTATGAATCCTAATTGACTATAAATGATGATCAACTATTGGTTTTAATTCATTTTTACCAGTTTAATCTAGCTATGACTAACTTGTTTCATGATAAAATGGTTTTCTGTAAATAAGTGACCTTGGGATATTTAGTCGTGGTTTATCTTAAGTTTGAGGTGGAATAAAGTATTTTTGTTGTCTACCTCCACAACTAGTTTAATGGGAAGTTTAAGTTGGAGTTAGTCTCTAGAATGAGAACATGGTAGGTGTCACAACAACTTTTTTAAGGCACAACAAAATAGAACAAAAGACAGAGTCCTTGGAAGTCGAGTTTAAGTTCGTCAAATCCTAACTCAACCTTCCTTCGTGATCATTGACCAATAATTCTTTTAGTTTTTGCACGCCTCACGTTCAATTGTCTTTTGGTTTTTGCCTCACCAAAATTACACAAGTGTATGCATAACTCAATAAAAAGAAATAGACAAAAGAGAGATACAATAAAGCCAACCTTTTATTGTTATTCACAAATAGAACACAAAGCACACTTGAGAAACTTTAGACTTGAATCTCTTTATAATAAACATGCAAGAACTCCCCACTTGAAGTTTTCTATAATGAGACTTTCAAAATGCTCTCAAAGTCTCTCTAAGTTGATTGAATGCACTTGCTTACTAAAATGAACAATATAGGATGTTTTGATATAAACTTACAAAAACTTAGGGGGCCAAATAATCGAAACCACCGATTTCACTATTAATCTACTAACTTAGTGAGGAATTACACCTTTTTCATTAACTCCACCTACTTAGTGGGGAGTTATCAACTTTAAGCCCATAAATTCACTAAGATCATGGAGAACATGGTTTTGGAAATTACCCCACAATGTTGCCACATTATCGTTCCACTTTCCATGTCTTAAAGAAGTGTCCTACTTTGTAAGGTAGTGCTCCTATTTCCTAAGCCCACTACTCTATGTTCCTACCATCTATTGTTACATTTTCCCCTCTTAAGTTAACAAGCCATTTTGGTGCTTGGATGATTACTTGCTCTATGGATAAGTTAAGGAATAATCTGAGCCATATGTATAAGAAAGCTTGCATATTTTGATACTTTCAGACTTCCTCGTCGAAGTCAAATGCCTTAATGCACTCTCAGACTTAGCATGACTTAGGTGCGACAATTATCTTTGGTCTCACAATCTCTCTCATTGTCAAAGATTTCTGTCAATGTACACCAACACATACCAACTCTTGCTTGCTTTAGAGATTTCATTGACCTTGCATATATGCCTTACCTAATCATAGGACTTTGCGTTGTTTCCTAGTTGACATGCCATCTTCATACCAACTCATATGCTAAGCATTGGCCAAGGCTCGTTAACACTTATACGATTTCTCCAATTGAACTTATGGGTCTAAATATTATTGGATATCGTAGAATTGACATGAGTGGATTTTATTTTTCATACCAAGGGTGGAGGCATCTTTGTTGACCTGCTCATTCTATGCTAAATTTGATAAAATTATCACAAACACCTTTCCTGTCAGCTATCTTTAGGTTCCTGTTTAATTTGCTCCATAAAACAAAGTAATTTCAACCTTCGAAAAGTATGTGATAATTTCCGAGGAACCAAGCTATAATGTTGACTACTCAACATCGGGCTTTTGGCCAAAAGGGTCCATGCCAGCATAACTCAGTAAGGAGATGTATTCAAGAGAAGGAACTACTACTTTCGAGTGATCTACATGGTAGCTTGTTTCCGCAAAAATTGCCACGTGTTTTCTAATGTCAAAACTACATTGTTTATTAGATGGTAACTTAAAGACAACTGAAGGGAAGGGGGTTTATTAACTTTCAGTCAAATGTTAGGTGGGTCATATGATAGTTCTCAAAGTATAAAGGAATAAATAAAGAAGTAGAAAACCACAGAGTCCACATGTAATTAACCCATTGAAGAAATGAAACCTGTCTTTCCATATATTTGGTAGTGGTGTAACTTCTTCCTAGAACTAAACCCTTCATATTATTGGAGTGTCTTATATATCTATTAATAGTGAACTTTACAATCAAAGTCCCGAGTTTTCAGTTTTAATGAATGTGTTATATTTTGTTAGAATCTGAAGATTATTCTTGAACTAGATTGAATATTTCAACTATTGTGTTAGATTACACAATAAATTCAAATGCAAAAGATATTGTGCAACATATGATTTGCACATCCCGCTGGCATGAGGCTTGGATTTTAACTTGTTCTTCCTTGTCATTTATGTCCAGCAATAATGAAGCATCCTGTTCATATGAACTCTGAAATTTAGAGTTAAAACTCTCTGTATGTTCGGGTCCTATAAAAAGTTTCTACTAGAAGTAATACATATGCACATCTTTCATCAAATTGAGAATGTAAATATTTGCAATGGCCTTCTTTTGTTATAAATTTTGTGTGAGACCATGAATTGACCCAGAGCTGGAAGCAGAAGTTCTTAGAGTTTCAACATTAGGCTATTGAGAAGAAAGATAAAGTGACATAAGTGAATAAGAATTTATAACAAAAATTGCTAGAGTCTCATTCTTAGGCTAATTGGGAAGGAAAGATAAACTAGCACAAGTGAAGAAGAACTACTATCACCATGCAAGTTGGTTAGGACTTTCCTTGTCACAACACGAAAATGGATCATGCTTGAAACTGGGAAATTTTCCTTGCAATACAATGTGGAGTTCTCTTCCTAGAAGATGGGCCTTAGTCCAACTGCAAGTTTGACTTATTGTTACTTGGAGATTACAATTTCAATTGAAGATTGCCTTCAGTCAAGTGGGACCCAGGATATGTATACTTGACATATCTTAAGGCTTTGTAGTACCGACTCTTATGCTATCTTTTTCCATGCAATAGATGATCAACTTAGGCTGTGTTGAAACATGGGTGGTTAGTATACCAATTACTTGAGTACTTCATTAAGAATAATACACTAGCATGTTTTGAAGATTCTTCATTAAGAATGATACACTAGCATGTTTTGAAGATTACATTGCTACAATATTTTATGCTTGATCCTTTCAATTCTTCCTTTAGCTATAGTTGTTCATGATTACAGCTTTAGTGGTAGCTGTGAAAGATAATCTCATGGATCTCACCATGATAAACATTTTGCTGTTGAAGATTTGACAGAAGTAGGAATTTGTGACCTACCTTTTGAAAGCTTATCAAATGACATTCTGGATTGAAATTTCACTGAAAAAGACAAATAAATGGATTTGCAATGCATTTTCATGTTATTATTCTTTTCTTTTTTCAAATTGTTGAAGCTTATATACTGAAAATTAAGCATATCAGTAGGCTTTCTTTTATCAGTTATATTGGCTGTAAGTATTAATGATTTGTTTAATGGGAAAACCATTGTCAATGATGTGAACTTGGTATCTGATTTAGGAAATTTCCTCACAAATTTTAGGCAGTTTGATGCTTGGTTCCTTAAGTTATCAATATAGTGGAGAACGTGCACGATGTTACCATAATGATTTCAATCCCAAATAGGCCTATTCTCTATCATATCAAAGAAACTAAATGGGAATATTCGAAACAATCTTCTCGTATAATTATCTTGGAACTCTTCAGATTTATACATAAAGTATAATGATTTTTTGTAAATTTATCAAGCATAATGATTTTATATGTATTCAGTAGCTCCTTCACATGCTTACAAACATTTTTCCTTTCTGATTGAAAGGTAGTACATTTGTTGATGCGTTCAATATCTTTTATCTACTCTCATTTTGTGTGCTTGTTTGGTCAGGGTAATACTATGCTCCATGGCTACTCTTTTAGATTATGTGTTGGATATGGAACCTTTCCTAGCATCCTTCTACCCAAAGATGAATTTGTTTCCATTATAGGCATGCCAGGAATATGTAGATTGTCACTCAACTTTTTTGTTTGATGTGGCAAATTAAAGTGCCAATTCTCTTGTTAGCTACCCTTAACTTTTTAATTCTTGCATTTGCAGTTCTTTATGCCTTTTTTGGGCTTCGGCTGCTTTACATTGCTTGGAGATCAGATTCAAAATCATCACAGAAGAAAGAAATAGAAGAAGTACGTTCTCTGTTTCTTCAGCATCACTTATGTCTAGTTACACCATAGCTGTTGTATTACCAAATTTTTACATTCGCTTTCCATTTAGAGAAATTGTGAAAAACAATAGTGATGTTGATATTTCAGTATAAAGTGGTTGAAATAGTTGTGATCATAAAGTTTTTGATATCTTTTAGATGAGTAACACAAAGTTTGATGTGTGGTAATTTTAATGTGTGGAAACTTTGGGCTAATTGCATGCATTTTTGGTGATATTAAGTTGAGAACAATAGTCTGTAGGATATCTATGTCAAATGAATATGATATTATTAGTCAAAGAGCTATCACTTTAGTCATTTTATGCTCTGGATCTATTTTTCTGCTTCTGAGCATCAGCAGTCTTTGCACTCTTCTTTTTCTGAACTACCTTGGAGTGTCTTAGACATATACTAAGGCCTCTAGTTTTGATTGAAATAAGTGTTTGAAAGAAGGTTTCTTTTGGTAGCATTATGTGGTTCAAATTTATGTTCCTAGTCGTCCTCTGATTATGCCTCTAATCACCATGGCTTTCTCATCATCATTTACCTTGTTCAGGTAGAAGAAAAGCTAGAAAGTGGACAGGGGAAAACAGCTTATCGCCGCTTCTTTTCAAGATTTTGTACACCAATCTTTTTGGAGGTATGTTGATTCATCCGCATTAATACTGTCACTTCAGTTGCTTGATAGAGTTGAATCTTTGTTCCTCAATTTGGTCTGACGTAAGTTATATGCTGATTTTTATTAGTATTTGTTAACAGTTAACTCACCTTATCTTGTTTAGTGTTTTATGTATTTTCTGATGAAGCAAACTTTCTAAAGCAATTTCCTTTTAATTTTCAGTCCTTCATTTTGACCTTTCTAGCTGAGTGGGGTGATCGTAGCCAGATTGCAACAATTGCTGTAAGTTGATTTTGTCTTCTTTAGTTCACTCTGTCTTTGTTTCCAATATACATGCACCGCAAAAGCAGATATGTTCCCTTGCTGTGCCTTGAATAATTAGGATCTCAAAGTTTTAGTTAATTGTTTCACTAACTGTATACTATGTTCGCAAGGGTTCTAGTGAATGAAAGTTGGTTCTTGGTTAGTCTTATTAGCTGAAATTTCTAAAGACTTGGATCACCCAAATGCTTAAAAGAAGAAACCAAGTTCTGGATACTGGACATGTTGCTGATGCTTAACCCTTGTGCAGAACTTTGTGCTTAACTCAAAGTTAAAAGTGGATATAAACATCTTTACAAATTCCTCAACAAAAAACTACATAGTAGTTCCAGACGCGAGATGAGAATTTGTCTAAAGAGTTGTTATATGGTGACTATTAGCATTATGATATACATTGCCTCATTCATTGATATTGCAGTATCCAAAGAAGCTATTTTGATGATATCAAATGCTCTATATTTATCCTACAGAGTCCACAATTTGCATATAACTATAATAATTTGTGTGCTTCAGCTGGCAACACATAAAGATGCTGTTGGGGTTGCTGTGGGGGCTATAATAGGACACTCTATCTGTACATGCCTGGCAGTGGTAGGAGGAAGCATGCTAGCATCTAAGATCTCTCAAAGGACGGTTGCTACTATTGGAGGCTTGCTTTTCCTTGGCTTTTCCTTGTCGTCCTATTTCTATCCTCCTCTATAACCATCTCATATTGTATTAGGCTTAGCCTAATTCTTTTTACAGTGTTGTTTGCAGTTGCAGCTTGTCTTTGCATTTAACCTGATTTTTTGGCAGCGGTTTATACAAATTGGATGCCGCAGAAAGATTTCTTGCAAATGTATAATATGTTGCCGCCTGCTAAGTGTTCCATACTTCTAAGTGAATGTTTAAAAGCTAAATTTTAGCAATATAATGGTCTCTTTCAATTTCCAGGGTGGGTCTTCTGACTTTGGATTTTTTAAAAAAAGTGAATTAGGTCATTTCAGGATTATCGGAGGATTTCTGTTGGCTAATGCTCTCCATGAAAAGAAAATCACTCCATTTTATAGGTTCATCAAAAACACTGAAAGGATTACTTCAGAAAATGGATCTCAAGACCGTAGAGATTCAGAATCCTCTATGGAAGTGCATTAATCTCAACGGGTTTAGTTAGTGAGTTTACTCATCAATTTTAGTGGTTACAATTTTGTTGCAGAGGGAAAGGGAAATAATTCCTTGGAGACTTGCTGCACATGTAATTAGCTTAAAGAAAGTGGGTCAATTGAGTTTAGGGATGGGTTCAGTATATGAGTATTTATACTACTAATATACAAAGTCTTACCCTTTTAGGATTATCAGATAAACTACTCAGCTCATGTTTGATGAATAAATTTATATTGTTGCACTTCTACAAATAAGATCAAGAGTCAAGATTGAGCTATCATCAAGGAGAAATGGTTGAACAAGGCAAGATCAAGTGGAGAAGAAGCCAAATTACAAAAGGTAGTATGAATCACAAGATTATGGATGAGCAAGAGAAAAATTGGGTCAAGATCAACGTATCTTTTCCTCTAAACCTTTATTTTATCTCATTTCAATTTCACTAGGGGTTCAAAGTTGCATGATCATTCATTTTTAGGTTTTAACAAATAAAATTTTCAATTTCAAGAAACAAATTTGGTTAAGGTTTAAAGAAAAAGCCTTTTGAATGATTTTCTTTCACATTGAGGAACTTTTAAAGTGTGCTTGAGTCCAATTTTGTTAAAGGAATGAGTTTATACCTCTGAAAACTTGATGTACGTTAAAAGTGTAATGAGTAATGATTTTCATTGATATGTAGTAACTTAATGCACTATTTAATGTTGTGAATGGTGACTTAGGTTGTTCTACAGTGGAGTTGGGTCTACAATATGTACTTTTCATAAGATAAAAACATTCTTGGCGAGGATATCGATTGAACAAATTGGGTGAGGTTGATCATATTCTCTAAACAAAATGAAGTCTTTATATAGGACATCAATTGACCTATTGATCCACTAATATGCTTATACAAGTTAACCAAAGGGTTAAATGGGTCAGATTATGTCATAGTTACTAGCTGTTTTAACCTAGTTTGGCATCCAACGAGTTTTGTAATTGTTAGAAGCAAGGGAAATGATTACATTAGTTCTTGGTTATTAATGAACTCAACAATGCTTAGGTGAGTTTTATGAAATTTTCAAGGTGTTGACAAAATTTTCATACTCCCAAAAACTTACGCTCTTAACCATATCACATCCTACTTTGTCTCAAGAATGCTTCTCCTTCTCTTTTCCCTTCGTCAATCTCTCTAGAAGATTCAGTATGTTCTCAATATGAAAACTTCTCTTTACCCTGAAAAATGATGCATTTGTAAGCACAAAGATGCCAAAGAGCAAGCCGATATGTGATTTTTGACTCATAATAAGTTATAATTGAATTTGATACTATGCTTTTAGCTAACTTGCAATGGACTACTTACATAATTTGGTTACTTTGTATATTCATGTCAGTGATAATAAATGAATTTGGCAAAACTGTGATAAATTTGAGAGTTTGGGGGTTGAATTGAAAGGCCTCAAGTATACATGAATGAGGTCATTGCTGAAACCTTGAAAATGATTATGTGCTGATTGCAGATTTTGGGTCTTAGTGATGCCCTCCATACTGCCTTTTCAGAGGCATCAAATGACACTTGCCCACAAAATATTAACTCTAGAGCAAGTTGTTAAAACCATGAATTCGTATGATCTGAAACAAGGTGAACTTGCTCTTGGATAAAAGCCATTAGTCAAACCATGAAATATCATTTGAAGTGTTAAAGATATTTGTGAGAAAACAAGGATCTTGAAATGTTGATATGGTTTCTTATTCCTTTACTCTCATATTTTTAAGAGTAAAGCTAATGTCAGATCTTATGAGGTGGTGTGAAGGCTTATATATGAAATTAATATAAATAAACCTAACACAACACATTTATGCTCGATCATGACTTATGAAATGCTGGCATATAATATTTATTGCTGGTAAATGAAACATGGATGCACTTTTTGTTTCTTGATAAGCTGTCTGATTGTTTTGTCCTCTCCTTAGCTCTCACATCTTTCTCCTGGCTAATAATGATATGATTTGTTGCCATGCTAAGGTGATAAACTTATTATGCGAGAACAGGTTGGTTCAATTGCTGTTGGTGGACATTATGACAACCTTTTATGAATGTTTGGCATTAAACAAGTTCCTGTTGGAGATAAGTCCTGGAATTGAGTGAGTGTTTGCCATCATGGAACAAATTCAGAAAGACTGAATGTAAATGGCCCGATGGATTGAAACCCAAGTTCTATTAAGCATATTGGGAGATAAAAGTAAAGTCTCTCTAGTAGCTGAACTTGTTAACGAGCTATTGAGTGAAAATTCAAAGCAGAATATCTTGTTAATACAAGATTTAGCAAATACATCGTATTAAGAAATTGAGGCGGGATTCAATCTCGCACATAACAGTATAAATACGAATTTTTTTGCATAATTTTCTAAAAGTCAAGATTACTTAAAATTTTATTATGTGATTAACATAAAAAAAATATAATAAATCATAAACTATAATTTGTAAACTTATCTTTGTTGTTTCTATTAAACTGCTTTTTAAATTGGTATATCTCAATTACTGTAGTCATGCAAGCATCCAATCTCTAATAATATCTACAAAACATGTTTAGAGTAGTCTAAAACTATTGTAAAGATCTTTAAGCCAAAAATGCTAACTCACTTAGAGCACAAGTCTATTTATAATAAGTTTTGAAAATTTTAGTAATTTAATTTAAATAAATTTTAATTAAATAGTAATTATACTCTAATAAGATTCAATATCTCGTATTATTTCTTATTTATTAAATATCTCATTTAATTCTAAAATTTTAAAATCCCATATATCATAGATGGTACTTGTTGGTGACAAAGTGCTGGAGAAAGGGATTGTAATAATAGAGAATCTTGAAACTACAGCTTAAAAGAAGATCCCCAAAAACACAATAATTAAGGAACTCAAAAGCCGATTGAATCAGTGACAATCATCTAGTTTTGAATTTGAGAAAGCAGGATTGGATCTAATTGGTAAGTTAAAACGAGTATGTCTAAAAAAAGATAGGAGATCAAATGTAACAATAAACACGAAACATATTATATATGTGTAGCTTTCACTTTGTATGGATGTTAGTTACCAACCATAGACTAAAAGAAAGGAAGAAGCATTTTAAAAATGGTGGGTCACTTGTGTGCATTATAAGCATGATAAAAGATGAATGAGGAGAGCCAAAACAAATGCTGAAGGCAACTATGTAGTTGTGTATGGTAATGTGTCATCACATGCATAATAGTAATGTTACAATTTCAATATTTTTGGATGATCTAATTTTAAGGGGAAAAAAAACTGAAAGATTTGTTTTGTTTCACTTAGAGAGGATCAAACTAGAGTTGTCTGACAGTATACGAGTATAACCAGAGAAGATAA
>JANIHZ010000007.1:17737240-17756433 GCA_027478365.1 Erythroxylum rufum | reverse complement strand
CATCTTCGTCAAAATTTCAAATTCTCTAACGTTATATAAAGACTTATAAACTATGTTTTTTTTTCAAAGTATTTGCATCAATTTCTTCTACTGTATTCAAATAAATTACAAAATAGTAATATATGAAATTATTCTTAATTGTAAATTTGTAATACCTTATACTTTTAACTTAAATATGATCAAAATAAGATATGAATTGATCATCAGTGGATGCTCTTAATTCATTTGTTGTGACAAAAGAATTTTCTTTGTAAATTGTCTTTTCAAGTTTATTATATGGATAAAGTGAAGCCAAGTTAAAAGCTTTAAACAATCATATGATCGTTTAATCATTTCCATTACCAAATCTCATTTCTAGCTATTAAAGTGTCCTTGATGTTTGTAATCTAGGACTTTCATGGCCTTTGAAGCATGAGAAGCTTTTCATAAATGTACAATATAACATTCCCAAGTGTAGAATTCCAAAACTCAACCAAAAACAAATTTGAAACACAACTTCTTCCAAGCTTGAGCTCCAATTCATGTTAAAAGAGATTCGGTATTATTGTACAACATCAAATTTGGTTTCTCCATACAGAAAGGAAGCATTGCTTGTGTCCATCAATACTATCACAAGCCAAAGCTGCTTGAAATCCTTTATTCTGAAATACTTGGCTTCTTTCATATATCTTTGGGAAGCCTCTTCACTAAGATGTTGCCAACTCTTGCACAAATCTTGCCTCAAATTCCATATCAACTGAGCAGTCTATTTAACAATTTAGAGAAGTGCTCTTCTTTGAGATGTTTGACACCAATATTATTCGTGATGAAACAACTAAATCTCAATTTGGGCTAAGTAACAAATGTGACCTTAAGTATACTCTCAAAAAAGGCAGTTCAATGGGAAAATGTGAAATATTTTATAATATATGAGTATATGGACTTTAGTCCTCAATTTCCAAACCAATGTGTTTCTTCAGGATTGCTTTAAAGGTCCTTCCAAATCCATTGTACATTTATTTCATTTGCTCAAGTTTCACAACATCCTACTTTCCTTAATCCACCCCTTTAAGAACAACATTCAGTAAGGCATTTATGCTGGTTTCCCCTGTGCAACAAGCTAATGCGGTCCTTTATGTGTCAAGTTGCTGATATAAGTTACGAGGATACTTCTTCTGAGCATATATTAGCTCCTCTGCAAGTTTGTATTTAGCTTCTTGTGCTATTTGTAGCATCTCGAGAACATGATCAATCTCATCATCAATCTTAAGACTTTCAGAGTGAAAATCAGTAAACTTGGATAACTCATACGACAAGCTCATTCTATTATCTACATAATTTTGATTAGTAGTAATTCCTATAGTAACATTTCCATTAGTAGAAGTGTCAATTATGCCAAATGAAAATATCAACAATTGAATAGCTAAGTAAATAATTTGTTATGCTGAAAGAGAAACAAAGTAAAAGAACATCCTAAGTAGTTAGAAGTTGGGTAATGCTATTATAAAAATGTAAAGGTGAAATAGGAAATACAAAACATGAGATTTTTATTCAAGCTGAAATATCACAAAAGATAACCATCCTTGAAAAGCATGTTTCTCTTATAGCACACATGCAACTTTTCATCTATCACCCAAAACATAATGGCGTTCCACACAGTAATCTTCTAGTAAAGGTGTTCACTAGTGATAAATTCCAAGAGCATATATTTAGGTTAAAGTTTCACACAGTAGTTGTAGATTTTAGAAACATTGTTTAGGTTAAAAAGTTAGGTTTTAAGCCCAACTCTAATATCATATAAGAGTATAGATGTAATATCCTGTTTTCTGATATATGCTGAGGGTTTAACCCTAGATTAAGTATTGCATATACATGCATAAAATTAGCATTCATACACGAATTTATATTTGAACACATTACAAAGATAGCATATGCACTCAATTGACTTATTCCGGGGTATGAAAAATGTTAAGTAATCATGATGTGAATTATGACTTAATGTGTCTTGAATTTTGGTATGATTGGATTTCAATTAGTAAATTGGGATTAAATGTTGTTAATTGAGAGATTAATGGATTAAATGTACATTTGGTAAAAAAAAAAGAGTCAAGTGGTGAGAAAAAATTGATATATGGAAATTAGATGATTAAGCCTAAAATTGAGTGACATTTGACATAGTTAAATTGGTAACAAATGGACTAGTAATTAAATGACAATTGGATCAATTAGTATGTGACAAGTGGACCAATATTGGAGTGACTTGTGGACTGATTAAAAGGTGACAAATGGCATCATAATGAGTGGATTAGTGGTAGCATAATTGTTGAACAAATGGCTAGCCTGCTTTAAGACATATGTCTTTGTAAGTTATTGACACCTAGCATGTTGATGTGGCAAATTCCAGCACCCAAGTTTCTACTTCCTTTCTTGTTTCCTTCACCGAAATTGCTCCAACTTTCTCCTCTGTATTTTGCCTGAACCCTAGTCAAATTTTTGCACCAAAACCAGCTTTTTACCTTACACAAAATAGCCAAGAAAACCAACTGAAAGTTAACTTCATCTTGCTATCCAAAATCAACTTGTTTTCATAATAAGTTTGTGATGAATTTTTCTTACATGGAGACTTAATTTAATCTAAAGTTTGAGCTGAATTGAAAGCCTAACAAGTAGGTGACAATCTGAGTTTTATGGCCTGTCAAATGATATAAGAGTGATGCTTGAATTGGAATGAAATGCATGTGATGTTAATGATTGATTGTGCTGGAAATTTTTACATAAACTTGGAAGTGTTTTTATTTTGTTTTTGGTCTATGAAAACCGTGGAATATAGATTGATTTATGGATGAATTAGGTCTGAATTTGAAGTATAATGAAGGTGGATTTATGCCAAAGAAAGATGTTAATTTGATGTTCTTGAATTGGAAAAGAACTAGGACTATATGCATAATAATGTAAAAGTTTCTGGTTTGATAATTTGTGAGCTGTTAATTGAATAATTTTGAACTGGAATAACAGATGTTATTGATGAGGAATTGGAGTATGATTCAGGCCTAATAGAGGTATAATTGATGAACTATAAAGAGGTTGTTTAACTTTGGTATAAAGTGTAAAACAATCTGGAAAAAAAAATGAAAGAAGAATTGTTGGAATATGTTAGCTATAATGTTTTCACTTAACATGCATCAATATTATAGCCATACCTTGATTTGTAGACATCCAAATGGTATGATTTTAAGTTTATGTTAACCTATAGACATATGGATATATTTTTTATGAAGGAATCAAATTTTAATTCTGTCTCTAACAGTTTCAAAATTTTCTTAAAGTTGAGTTTTTAGATTCTCTCACTGTTTGAGAACAGTCTGTATAATTTTGGGTATAACTTATAGAATACTGAACCAAATTGTATAAACTTTAGTTCATTAGAAATTTAAGACTTATGGGAATAGTGTTTTAGAAGAATGTACTGCCTAATTACCTTATTTTCTATGTCATAATGGCCATACAAAACTGACCCGAAACCTGTCCTGAGAAAATCTAGAAAACTAATGAAGGAATTAGATGGGAACTTTTGGATAACCCATCCCACAATTGTGGGAAGCCATATACGATTGTGGAAATTGCATGGAAGTAAAGATAATTTTCTTTTGTATGATTCTTGAACCAATTAAGGATAAGGTATTTAACTATGATGCATTTGGACTTGATTAGGTTTAAAGAAAACATAATTTGATGTTGGAAAAGTTGGTTAAATGTGCGATAAGTTTTGATTGTTAATTGATGTTATACTTCAAGTAAAAGAATGTTGGATAATAATGCATCTAAGTTTGGATGAATGAGTATTAAAGAAAGTAGGGTATTTATGAATGAGAATTGGGTGAATGTATGAGTATATGTTGCTGGAAAAATTTTGGTGAATGTATAGATTTAGCTTGCTAAAATTTCAAATGTAAGGTACCAATTGTGTGTGTATTATAAGAAGTTATTTTTAATCATGGAAATGTTAAAGTATAAGTGTAAAGTATGATTGATGAATTTGGAGGAAATCAAGCTATTTTAAAGGGACAAACCTGATTGCAAATGGTAGTATACAAAGTATGATATTAAATGGTTAAGAAAGTTGAATAAGGTTACATACCTGGGAAAAATCAATTGAGCATGCATTGAACATGATATATGAATATATGTGCACAAATAAATATGTATTTGATTGATTGAATTTGTAATGTGAATTATGTGTGAATTGTATGATTTTAGACGCTCAAGTTGGATGCTATTCAGATATTGCCGGACCATCCAGGTAATAGCATAAATTGGAGCATACTGTGAGTCAACCTAGATGATCTTCTTAGGATTGATTTATTGTGTTTAACTTCCAATCATTGAACTATTCGTGATTTGTATGTGAATTCCAGACTTTAATGGTCCGAGGAGTTTGATATTCAGGAATGTATTGGAAGTGTTCTATTTGCATCTGAAATTTGAATGATATCTGTTTGCAACTGAATTCTGAATGATTTTAGAATACTCAACGAAAGTTGAATGCTGGACTGAGGTCTGATGAATATAAGATTCTGTCTGTGCATCATAAGTGAATGCTATTCATGACATATTCTATTATTTGAAGCATTTCATAAAATGCATGTCCAGATAAAGGCGTTATGATCAGAGTAGCCAGTCTGAAAGAGCTTTAAGCTCAAAATTCTGTACGTAGAGCTTTGCTCTGTGATTTCTGTATCTGACTAAACCCAATAGACCAGTATCTATATCTGTATCTGAAAGGCACTCGGTCATAACAAATAATAACGAATCTAGAGTCTCATATGCACCTGCATTTGTATATTTATGATTATAAAATATATGATTATGGAATCTTTTCTAAAATTGTGATGATAAAGTGATATGCCATGATAATGTGATTGATTGGGTTATACATGCTCTGAGAAAATGTATGTGAAATGTGTGTTATTCATTATGTCTTATTGAGATGGAAAATGCTTGTGAAATTGACTGGTTGTGTGATATTTGTGTATTTGACTTGATTGAGATCATCAATGATGGTTCACTCATTAAATTCGCAAAACTCATAAAAAAAATTACAAAGTATCTTTTCAGATACGAGATAGAAAACTTAGTTCCTAAGATTTTCTAGAGGAACATTTTGAATTAAGATATGGATCAAAGGTCTGTCAGATGATATCTAAAGAGTTATAGATTGTATTTTGTAGTTTCTTTCACATATAGAACTTTTGTATAAAGGATTGTAAACTTTCTCATGTTTGATAATGTAAATATTTGTTTCAATGACTACAATGTAAACTTTTGTTAATGAATGAAATGAAGTGTTGAGGTTTTAAGTATTGTATATTCTTTATAATGCCATATAAGAGATTATGTTTGCTCTAATATACCTTTGTTATAAGATATGTACTTGAATATTCTTTGGATGTTCGGGTATATACTCTATAGTAGTAGGGTGTTACACTACTAATAGTTATAACCTTTGTAGTATCGACTTGAACTCATTAGTGTTACCTATAGCTTCACGGTGCACTTGGAGTTAAAACATTAATCATCACCAAGTTTTTCATGCCATTAATGGGGACTAGCATGTTAGGAAAACTTAGCTTTTATTAATGTGGCCATTAATTTATTTTTGCATTTATTCTATTTTTTAATTTTAATTTTAAATCATTAATCTTTCTTTATCCTATTGTTATTTTAAGAGCTTGGTTTGTTTATAACCCAAAACAATCCATCAGAACTTGTTGAGAGAGATCTAGAAATTGAAGTAACAACTCTCTAAAAGCTCACAATAAGGTTTAGACAAAGGAAAGAAGAGTGGGAGTAAGGATTTAAAAACGTTCAATTAGAAATTATGGAAAAACCAGAGAGGACTGTATCTGAGAATGCGAGGCCATCGTTAACCGGAACCAAGTCTGATAAACTTGATTATTACATCCAACGATAATTAAAGAAAAGAGAAGTAGTTAACCGAAAAATATAAAGAAATAACCTGGAAATAGTAAAAGAAAGCGTTCCGAAATTCTGGTATTTGGCAAGAGCCCAGGCTCACTCTCCTCGGCGCACGACACGAGCACTCGCTCCCTTGATCTGCCACGTTTTGAACTTTACGTATCGTAAGCATTGACGGAAGCAAAAGAATCAATAAAATTTGACTCAACTAAATATCCCGGACGCGTGTCAAGCTGGCGTAGCGAGTGGCGTGGAAACATGGGGAAAAGGAAGCGCGTGGTGGAGGGAAGAGTGGTCGGTTTTAGTGAAAAAAGGAGCGGAGGATAGAAAGAGATGAGAAGGTGTGTGTGTCTTAGCATTGGTTGGTTCATTTTTATTCTCAAAGAGTTTTATTTTCTTTTTCTTTTTTTCTTTTTTTGTGTGGAGAAGACGAAACACGAACTTTCTCTCTCTAACTGAAAATTAAAATTTTGCTTTCAAGTTTCTCTCTCTAACATTTATATGCACAGGCAGACACATATTTCACCCTCTTCCTCTCATTTTATCTCAAGTTTTTCTTTTGTTATTTATTATTTTGTTTAATTTTAGTTCTCAATGAGAAGATAGAGAGGTTCTGTTTAATTTTAACTTCTTTTTGTGGAGAAAAGCTAAAGAAAAACACACAAAAAACAGAGTAAGTGATGGTGGTGGACGGAGGAATGTGGATTCCGTCGGAGAGTGTTGGCGTTGCGTATAGATGATGGAAAGGAGGAGGATCGCAACGGCTCTTTTCTTATTATGGAATTTGACGCCGGAATTCCGATGTCTCGTGCTGCAGCTCCACCTTCTTCTGTCACCGAGCCTCCTGAAGGTGGCTTTCTTCCTTACTTATATGCATATAATCTATTACTTCTACATGTTTTATTGATGATTGTTATGTATAAAGTTGAATATTGTTTTGTATTGTTATTTTTATTTGCTATTCTTTTTTTGTATTTGAAATTCGATTGGTCTTTAAGAATGTGTTGAGAATCTTCCCCTGTTGCTCACGAATTCTATACTTTAGTAATTTCTTTTGTTTGATTCAAAAGATTTAATCAGGCGTACATTAAGGATTGCTTTTTTTTTAAAAAAAAATAATACTCTCCTCTGTCCATTCCTTTTTTTTATATAGTTTTTATGACTATATCAGCTATCTAAATGAGGAAATGAAAAAGATGATTTTCAAAAGAATGTGATTTCACATGTTTTTGAGTTGTCTCATTCTGTGTGCAAGCAGTTTGCTGTTTTTGAATGGACAGTTGTATTAATTTCTAAAACGTCCTTGAGTAATTCATGCTATCCGCGTCCTAAATGATTCTTTCCTTTTACTTTGCTAGTTATGGATTGTAAGCTTCACAAAATTTGCAATTTTTAGTATTTGATTTCCTCATGTTTTTTGTATCTCTTTTATAATTGGTTGTGATGCTTTTGCTTCTGGTTTGCCTCTCTCTCTCTCTCTCTATATATATATATATATGTAAATGAGGAAATGGAGAAGATGATTTTCAAAAGAATGTGCTTTCACATGTTTTTGAGTTGTCTCATTTTGTGTGCAAGCGGTTTGCTGTTTTTGAATGGAGAGTTGTATTAATTTCTGAAACATCCTTAAGTAATTCATGCTATCCGTGTCTTAAATGATTCTTTCCTTTTGTCTTTCCTTTTACTTTGCAAGTTATGGATTGTAAGCTTCACAACATTTGCAATTTTTAGTGTTTGATTTCCTTATATTTTTTGTATCTCTTTTATAGCTGGTTGTGATGCTTTTGCTTCTGGTTTGCTTCTCTCTCTCTCTCTCTCGCTCAATATCTCTCCCTCTTATGCTTTTACTGTTACTCATTTTAATATTTCAGCAAACATGTGTATAGCATTTTATCATGACATTGATTTGTGTTAGGATTAAACTGTTTTAGTAACTTCTTCATTCAAATTCTGATAAAGTTCAAACTTTTGTGAGAAATAAAATATATTAAGTTCTGGTAATTTAGAAAATTTGGCACTTATTATCTCACTGACTAAGAAGTAAATTAAAAGTTCTCCTTTTCTATTACAACTTCGGAAGTATCGCTGCAAAAATTCGATAGACAAATGTCCTGAGTCAATTAGGAAGTTCTTTTCAGATGGATGCTGTCTTCAATGAAGTGTAATGGAGTCTTGCCTTAAATGTCAGAAAAAGGTACTCTACTTTGCATTTATGTGAATAAAATATTATCTACATTAAGAACTCAATAGCCATTCCCCATCGCATTCATTTCCTTCCTTTTGTTGTTTTTATAGTTGTTGAGTTAGAATAGCCTTCTTTACCAAGAGGTGCTTAATGGTCTTAAGAAGTTCTACCTATTTTGAAAGGTGTTCCAAATTTAGATGAGCTGCTAGAGTCTCTAAGGAGTGTTGTAGATTCTCTTTGCCATACCAAAATGGATACTTATAGCTTTTCTTTCCCTGATTCCTTGTTTACTCAGGACCAGGAGGCAGTCCTTGGTAATAGACAATATCCTTTTATGCATCCTATTCCAGTGGTTTCTTTCACATAGGGTTTGTCCTAATTTGCATGTCCGTGTCTTAGAGTTTTACGCAAAGTAGTTCGATGATGGTTCACGTCTCTGAATAAACTGTCAATTTCTCTCTTTTGCAGTGACCTTAGGTATATATATAGCAAATCTTAGAGAGGCTTAGAGAATGATTGAAACCAAATTATTGGATATCAAAGCTGCAAGACCATGCTTTGATTCATGGTTTACTCATTAATTTTCTTTTCTTTTTTTCTATTCTATATTGTTTAGTTCTTGCTAAAGTGTTTGGAATATATTGTATTCTCCGCTTGTTTTCTTCACATAGTTTGAAGTAGTAACTCTTTTGAACAAAATATTAGAAGTCCTTTTTCGCTCTTGTCTTTTAGAAATTTTTTAATGATCAAAATTATAAATTAGTTTTTTTGTGAATTTTCTGCAATTGAGAGAGTTGCAATGAATTTCTAATTGCAATTGAAGTGTTGATATATGTTATTATGTCTCTTCATTGCGTAATTATCGCATTTTTGGTGCATTTATTGTTTTCTTGATGATACATTAAATGTTTGTTAGTTTTGGTATCGTTGTTTTGCTAGAAATATATTCCAAAGTTGTCGCCTTCTTCCTTATTTTTCCTCCTTTCTCATTACAGATGAGCTTTATTTATATTCTTGCTATTTGACTCCTTCCATCTGTTGGATGATTATTTACTGAATGTAGTGCTTTAATTTGGATACGTTTTGGTAAGCTGAAAGAAAGGAAGATATAAAATCAAAATCTAACTTCATTATCGTTAAATCTTGTGATCCTGGGAAGAAATCATACTAGTGAAGAACCATGTTGTTACTGGTAATTTTCTAGTACTGACAGGTCCATTACATGAACCTGCTTTATGTTTATTTCTGCTCTTCATCCCGTATCTTTTAAAGCCTGCTAACAGAAACCATTTTGCTTTAATAATTTTTTTCCTTCTGGAAATTCGTCTTAAAAAAATGGAGTTCAATACTTAGTTTGATTTTCTTCCTCAAATCTCAACTATATTTAGTGGAAAACAAGGAAAAAAAATCATATTTTATGGGTTTATTGGTTCTTTGATCTTTGTCTTAAGTTTCTTGACAGTCAAATTCATAATTCACTACTGGAAAGAGAAGAAACACAATAATTTCATTATCTTCTTTTGTCATTAGTTAGATGTCGATTACTTCTCGTAAGTTTAATGTATGATGATTGAGATTACAAAGTTCAGTTGAGTTGTTGGAACCATCAAAGAAAGGCAACTTTCTTTTATGAAAAGGATATTCTCCTCCTCCACCACCTCCTCTCTTCTATTAGAAAATTGTGATATGATATGTACTTCCTCTCTTTTGAAGAACTTAATCAGGATAGGAGAAGAGAAAACTTGGATATTTTCTTCTGTTAAGCTTATAACTTAATTCCTCACCATCCAATACTTTTACACTAGTTTCAACTCTTTGAGATTTAACTATTATAGGTTTTGGAAGGATACTTTCCATGTAAGGTTAAAATTCATATTTCAGTGTCCAATACTTAATAGTGTCTGTCTAAGATGTGTGAACCCACTTATGCAACATTTCAGATGCAATGTGGCAAGTGAACTTGAGATCAAGTGAAGGGATGGAGGCTGGCCCCTTTCCTGAGCGTCCTGGAGAGCAAGATTGTGCTTATTATATCAGGACAGGACTTTGTAAATTTGGAGCTACATGTCGGTATAATCACCCCCCCAACAGGAAACTGGTATGAACTGCAGAAAGTTCTTGAAACATTGCTCATAGCATAGAAGGTTATACCCTGCCAGAATTGTTTTAGTTATGCCTCTCAGTATTCCATTTATTTTCATTTTCATTATGAAGGAAATGGAAGTAAGAAAACGAATCTTTTGTAGTTTGCTTCTCGAACTTTTCATTCTCATTTTTGCTCCCCTTCATTTCTATCTCTCTCTGTGATGCGCATATACAATGAGAATATCAACCATCGAATGAACTGCTCTCATGCACACAACCACACACAGACACTTGGAAATGTGCCACGGAAAAAACATGTAATGTACATGATATTAGATGCTGGGTTACTCCAAGATGTAGATATACTTGGTTGGATGTTCCTTCATATTCTAAATTTTACTTGTTTCTTCATAAGATTAAAACGACATGAGTTGACATTTTCAACTTTACAAATTTGAGTCATAGGCTATTGCTGCTGCAAGGATGAAGGGGGAATTTCCAGAAAGGATAGGACAAGCTGAATGCCAGGTACGGATAAATTAATTTCTTTTGTTTCTTTTTTTTTTGAGAAAATGTAAAAATTCTCATTAAAGAATGGTAAAAAACATTGGGTGGAATACAAGAGAGCACAAGCTCCCATTACACCGAAAGACAAAACGACAGCGTGCTCTTGAAAGACTAAGATAAGCAAAACGAATTAATTTCTTTTGTTGAGGCTGTTATAGAACTGGTTTTATGTGAGCAGCTGCATTTTATCTTGTATATTTCATATAGTGTCCATTGCTTGTGATTACACTTTGTGTAGAAATATTAGAAAACACTTGAAAGAAGGAAAATTGAAGAATATTGAAGTAGTCAATTGTTGCCTAAATATATTAGCTTGGCATTGTAAGATTATAAATTTTGTTTCTTCTAGTGAATTGTAGAAGGGGAAATGCTTTTCTTTTAGAAGTTACAGTGCAGCATGTGTAAGCAAAAAATACTATCCCTTGGTTAATTTTTGGACAGCCAAGATGGACTACAAGAGTCTACTAATTTTTAAAATGAGATTGGATTGAACAGAAGGAATGGCCACCTATTTTCCATAGCTTGATGTATGTGTGTAGTTCTGAGCATTAGTCCATTTCCCCCATACTGCCCATGACCTACTGGTCTAATCTTTATGATTTAAGAATCAGGTGTGCAACATTTTTAAGATTTGGCTTTTATCATAAGAATTTTCACTTCTGTATATTTCTTGAATTTCATTGCCCTGGGAAGTATCTTACGTGCTTAATGTTTGCCATTTTTTAGTTTTAATCTTCTTCGAATTGGGGTAGTATAGGCCAGCAATATCTTATGAAACTATGAGAAACAATATTTAGTAAGTACCTGACTTCACCCATTAACCCCCTTTTCTAGATAAAAGAAAACAGAGTTTCTTCTAGACTTCCCTTGATCCACTAAAAGTTGTCTGCCAATTATGAGAATTCATGAAAATTTACATTTTTATCATTCTACTCTTTGTTTTCCCTTTTTCCTTTAGTCTAGATGGTGATGTAGTCTTTGTGGTAAGAATACTTGATTCTGTGTCAGTTTATACCGTAGGAATGAAAATGTTTTGCTTCTGACTATTGTTGCTTCAATAGCAACCACTTTGGTTGTCAAATCAAATGAACAAATTTTGTTTACCGGTGATCATTGGTTTTTATAATGGATTTGTTGGATTGAAAATGATCCATGATCATGGGCTTAGCCATGGAAAAAAAAAACGAGTTTATGAAAATAAAGAATAAATACAAAAGATGATAATTTTATTTTCTATGATTTTATGTGTATAGAAGCTAGTAATATGTAGACTGCAATTTGAAACTTTCCATCTTCTTCATAATAAGTGAGGGTATTTGATGTGACTTTTTTTCTTATCTGATCATTAACCAATCATTGTTATTTGTAATCATAGTTTGGGGTCCAAATTGAAGGATTAGATTAGATGATTTTAGTTTAAAGTGCTTGAAATTCTAACTCATGGTGCTAGCATTTATATTTTACAATTCCTTTGTCGTACAAAGAGATACATAGGTTGGGATCAGAATTGAAGGTTTAAAGTAGCAGTTGATTTTGGTTTGGAGTGCATAAAGCTCTAGTTCATAGTTAAGATTCACTTTTCTGAAATTCTTTTTGTGATACGAAGAGATACACTTCCCTTCTCTCCTTTTCCTTTTTGTATATTTAATGTCTTGAAAAACCGTAACAAGTATTTTTGGTGCTTAACAGTACTACCTGAAGACGGGTACTTGCAAATTTGGAGCCACATGCAAGTTTCATCATCCTAGAGACAAGGCTGGGATTGCTGGAAGAGTTTCCTTAAATATCCTTGGCTACCCACTTCGACCGGTATTTAATATCACATTTATTTAAAACTATCAATTAGGATGAGAGTGTTAGCTGGGTGTAATACTCTGTGTTAATCATGTTTGGGTCTCTGTTTAGTTGGTGCTTCTCCATTCAACCATTTACATCTCTATGTTGTTGGTGCCATTGTGGAAGTTATTATTGAGGGGGCTTTGTGTTATATTTGTTCTGGTTACTATTTGCCTCTTCTGTTTTTGTGGTTGTAATCAAGTTTCTTGCCTTTGTGATTTTTCTTATCTTTTCCATGTGAAGTTGGATGATTTTAGTAGATCATTTATTTCTGTAATGATTTGTTTCTTTTGGTTTTGAAACTTGTTTATAGATTAGATATGACCTTTTCCTATCCACAAATGTACCATCTTTTCTCTTCAATTCTGCCCAAGGTAATATAACTTCAAGTAGATTCTTCATTTCAAATCATATCACACCCTCATCCATATTCTTTGACGAATGAGTCAACAATGTGTGATGGGGCCTATAGCTTCGGTATTGTAGAAAATGTCAGATTTTGGCCTCTATTAATTCTCAATTTTAGCATAGTTGTTTTCATATATTTTTGAAATAATCCACCAAAATTAAGTGATGCACAAATCTATAATTTGGTCGCAATATGCAATGGTTAATTAACTAATGAAATTTGATGTTTATAATTTTCTAAACTCAAGTCATAATTATCTTAAGTTTTAGTTTAGGTCAATGTCTGTATGAGTTTGAAAACAATGTTTTTCACAATTGTTAAGTTGTGAAGGTTTATTTCTCTCTCTGCTTTTGTAGAATGAGGTAGAATGTGCTTATTATTTAAGAACTGGACAATGCAAATTCGGGAGTACTTGTAAATTCCACCACCCTCAACCATCAAATGTGATGGTTCCTATACGTGGTTCCTCTGTGTATCCTACTGTTCACTCACCACCAACAACAAGTCAGCAGTCCTATCCTGGAGGACTTACAAACTGGTCAAGACCATCATTTATTACCAGCCCACGCTGGCAGGCTCCTTCAAGTTATGCACCTTTGATTCTACCTCATGGAGTTGTATCTGTACCCGGATGGAATACATACAGTGTAAGCTTCTATACTTGTTAGAGAACGCCTTGAGGCCATATGAGCTTATAGGTCTCTGTGTTGTGAGAGTTGACTTGGTTTCCCTGAAAGTGCTTCTATCTGTGTGTATTTTAAGTACTACCTGAACAATAGCAAGATGAAGTCTCTACAAGAAAGAAGTTAGCATTAATATATGGCCACTTTTTGTGACCCTTCTGTTAGCTTGAACATACTGATATATTGTGGTTATTTACTTACTTAAATGGTCTTTCAAACATGTTAATTATTGATTATTTTGCAGAGAGCTTACATGATTTTAGTCCACATTTAGGATGGGCAGGAACTAACTGCTTATAGTGTTGCATTCACTTATTTGACAAAACTGTGGGTTCCTTAGAAATAGACAACTGTTTTTGCATTACTAAAAATTAGTATATTTGCTGTTCTTATCTCAGAAGATTTAAGTAAATTTCCTTATCTGTGGAGCTAGGGTAGCACTCTGCACTATAGTTTGAACTTGAAGTCGAAGCTACTCTAGTTTTTTGAAATTGGTTGGTAACGCAGCTGCTAACTTTTGGGGCAATTGTTATTGTGAAGGTGATCCATTCTTGACGTATGATGTGGAAGCTTTAATAGAAAATTTTGAAGATCTAATGTGACTTGAAGCTGCAATTTTTATGCCAAATCATTTGTTGGAACATGGAGGACTTTCTTAGTTTTCATGACCGAATGTTCACCTCAATTGTCTTGTCCACAAGGAATCAGCGCAGTTACAATTTTAAAGTGTAATAACACATTCTAGGATTTACCTAGCTGATGATTTAGAATTCATTGAACTTGTTGTGAAGTGAAGTGATCAAGCGGGGAAGTTTTGTAGAACCATAACAAGACAGTGTCAAAACCCTTGAAGGTTGGGGAGTTTAAACATCAAAACCATGAAAATATTATTTTCCTGTGCTTTTCTTTTGATTTGGTGTGACCAAGTGGGTCCAATCATAATAATCCTTTTCCCTCTCCCCTTATGCCAGCAATGATCAAACCTTGTTGGCAGAGGTTGTCAGCTGTCACTAAGCTAAATTCTCACTGGTTTACACATTGCGGTCAGTAATTAGTTAAGTCTGCCTTACATCCAATCCTTGCAGTATGTGATGGAGCATTAACACCTTTGTGCAAGTAGACACGCTGAAATTATATTTAGAGCATTTTTAAGCTTGTCTTCAATCTATGTTTGGGATTATCAAGAGCATTTTAAAGCTTGTCTTCAATCTAAGTTTGGGATTATCTTCTAGCGCATTTTTTTCAGCTTGTGTTCAATCTATGAGTGGGGTTATCTTCTAGCACCTACTTTTATTTCTGCGGAAACGTTGGTGTTCAGTTCTGAAGTTGGATAGTTTATTGTCATGGTTTTGTCTTGCATAAGATGCTTTTATACAGTATGGTTTTGCTGTTTAGAATATTTGAATATGACAAAGTTTGGCATGTTCATGGGCTATTTTTCCAGGGTCAGCTGGAGTCAGTTTCATCTCCAGAGAGTCAGCAGCAAATAGGAAGCAATCAAAATTTTGGAACTTCTCGCCATATTGATTCTACAAATGCTGGAAATCAAGGAACATATTCTCCATTCCAATCTGGGTCTATGCCTGTGGGATTTTATGCGTTGCAAAGAGATAATGTATTTCCTGAGAGACCTGGACAACCAGAATGTCAGTTTTACATGAAAACTGGAGATTGTAAATTTGGTGCAGTTTGTAGGTTTCATCACCCAAGAGAGAGATTAATTCCTGCACCAGACTGTGCCTTGAGTCCCCTTGGCCTTCCTTTGCGTCCTGTAAGTTTATAGGATCAAACAGTTCTATCTGACTATAAGTTTTCTGTTTACTGCATGCTGTTTGCTTGTTACAGCTGTAGGTTTTATATAACTGTCTTTAATGTTCTTTTCTGGTCATTTTGGCTTCTTTCTGGTGGTAATTGAATTTCGATGTCACGCAATTAATTTTGACCTTTTTTATGGACTTCCTCAATTAAAATCATTCAACCATTAATATTATTACCTATGAAGGACATCTTATGTAATTCAAACCTTGTTGTAGATGAAGTCTTGGAGTATCTTAGCTGAGGTGTCTAATAAATATAATTGAAGTAATCAATTTTCCTTACTGCACCATGTTTGTCAATATTATGATCTCTACGTGTCAATTAGGAGTTGCCCATATACTCCTTTTGCTATTTCTTTTTAGAAAAGATTCATCTTCCCACATTAGTTTTTTGTACTCGCCTTTTTGGCTTCATTATGACTTTCTTTAGGATAAATGACTTTAATTTCCTTCATTTGGATTTGATATTATGGACTGCTGTTGGAGTTGAAACTGTTCTCCTTTTGATTCTATGAAGCTGTAATCCGTTTCAACATGAAATCTTGCTCCATTTGTACTTGGAAGGAATATAGTAGTAATGCATTCTCTGGTATTAAGTGTTATGTAATCACCATACCTTTTGATGGTAGTCAAATGATAGAGCATTAAGGATTTTTTGGGCTTGTGTTTACCATTTCAATGTTTGTGGCACCTAGGTAGGTTATTGCCTCAAGACTCCAGTCAATCTTCTAGATTATCTTTTATGTGATACCGATCTGGGAAAAAGAAATTAGAGAAACCAGAGAAGTCAAACTACTTAACTCCATGGCTGGGTTTGGACGGTAGAATTTGGATATTTTTCCTACCATTACCACATAACCCAAACTCAAGCACATACGCAGGGGAAGAGAACAATAAAGCAGACCCATTCCATTCAACATAGCACAAAATAGTCATGTGCATTGTACGAACGCTTTCTCCTAATCACTTGACTGAAATGCTGAAATTCATGAGTTAATAAATGTTGTAATTTAATTAACTAGATTAAATATTCAAATTAATTATGAAGTAAAAGGATCAAAATTACAGTTCAGAAGAACAATGTCAAGATCCAAGAGCTAAGAACCAAAAAATTTATTTGGGACTTTGATGCTTGTTATAGTTTTAAATGACATGTGGGTTAAACTATGAACTCAATATTGGTCTTAATTAATTTTCTTTTTTCCTACTTTGGATGTTGGAAAGTTATGATGTTTCTTATCTCCTTTTTCTTCATGTTTTTTCTCATCATCTTCAACTTCTTATGTGTAATTCCCTGTAAAATGATGGTACTTGCCACAGTAAGGGTGTAGAATTGTTTTTTCTCATCTTCTTCAACTTCTCAAGTGTAATTCCCTGTAAACTTCTGTAATATGATGGTACTTGTCACAAAAAGGGTGTAGAATTCTTACTTTTTTATCTTCCTTCGTTTTACTTTTGTTGTGAGAATAGTACTTGAATTGCCCTTACAGGATGGGTTTTTCACATATATTATCTCATGAAATCAGTTGGTGAACTGTTAATGCATTAAGGCAGGGATGTCATGTCTGGAAAATTTGAGAAAATGTATACAGAAACCCTTTAACTTTCAGGAATAAAAGTTTGAATTTCTGTTTAATTGTTTCCAAATTTTTCACCATGTAGCAGTAGAAATATTTCATCGTCTTACCTGTAGCTGAATCAAGAAGAAGTTAGAGTTTAATATTTTGTTATCTATGCCATGTGAAAAGGTATAAAAGATGTGCTGTCTAACGGAATGTGTTTTCTTTCAGGGTGCACTGCATGCATTACTATGGTTGTAACCCCAGGACTTAATACTGGAAACAGCTATACCCTAAGTTCTTATCAAGAAATTTACTTGTGTTAATCTAACTGCTTTTTTTGTTTACTCATTGAGCTACACATCCACCCTGACATTTTTCATTAAATGCACTAGCGCTTTCTGTACTGTACTGATGTGAGTTGCCAGAGTCATAAGTGAATTGTTGGATCTCACATCTAACTTGCAACAGGGAGAACCTTTATGCATCTTCTACTCTCGTTATGGTATCTGCAAATTTGGTCCAAGTTGCAAGTTTGATCATCCTATGGGAATTTTTGCTTACAATCTGACGACGTCTTCTTCAATTGATGCCCCACTTCGATATTTCCTGCCTTCTTCTTCAGGATCTGCTCCATTGAATTTTTCAACAGAAGGGCTTGCTGAAACAGGGTCAACAAAACCCAGGAGACTCTCACGCTCAGAGCCTAGACAAATGTCTTCTGGGGACGATAGTGTTGACACTGAGGGATAGGTGAAACCATATAAAAACTGTCAGATACCTTTACAATCTCTGGATGATAAACAAGTCTTATCTGTATATACATTTCCCATCGTTGGAGATGTACAGAGTTCTTGCGAAGTTGATGATGGAATTCAGTTGAGAGATTTGACTGCTCTGAATTTTATGTTGCTGCATTGTATAAAAAGATCTCCCAAGTGTTGTCACATTTGGCAAAAACCAAAATGTCAAGAGTCTTTCTTTCCAAGCGCATGCTTCTGATTTTGTGTTATTCTCCTGTTTACGGTGTAAAGATCTTCGTTTGCTAGTTTCGAGGCTTCAGTCTGACTTCCAGAATCTTCACTTTTTTCCCCAACAGATCACCATGCATGAGGACATTTGTCAGAGTTCGTATGAGCATTATAGGATATTCCTTCTCATTCTTCGATCAGTGTTACTTGCGTTACATGCTTCTGCTTTTTAAGATAGGTCTTTCTTACTCAATTTTGCAGTTGGAACAGCCTGTTCGACGGTAGCACCGCAGTGTAAAGCAGAATGTTGTCGATTGAACCTAAGTAGACAGAATGATCCAGGTTCCCACCTATTCTTAGGTTATTCCCTATATGGTAATAAGCTAGTAGCTGCTGAGGAGGCCTCGAGATGTGAATGGCAGAGTAGCAGTATTGGAACGGTAGAACGGTTTCCCTTTTTTTTTAACTGACAGAGCATGATCAATGATTTTTTTGATGCTTAAGCTTTTTTGTGCGGAATTTAGATGCGAGTAATGTCCAAGTTAAAAAGTTGTGCGTTATGAATATGTTTATATGCGAGAGGATATATGTTTATGAATGTGGCTTACGCTTCACCTGCAATTGAAGACGAGTCGTTCTGCTATTGATATTTTATGGGGATGGCGATGGCATTGTACAAAGAGGAAACTAATATTGCCCACTTTTCTGACATGGATTACGTTTTAAGTGGATTGTTGGGTTTTACTGTCATCAGATGGTAATATCGAAGAAAGCATGGATGGAGGTCTTAAACCCTGCTTCCTTCTTACTGCCCCTTGCTACAACTATAAGACTCCATCTAGTGTATCCAATGTTTTTAACAAATTTATAGGACAAAATATATTACAAAGTTATAAATAGTAAAATAACTAGTTGAGGTTGATTTGAGTCATAACCTGACCCAAGATGGGTGTGGGTCTACTGTGATAGCTTCATGGGTAAGTTACTAGAATTCTTTGGATCTATGTGAAGTAGATTATTATGATTTTTTGGATGATGAATTTGACAATATTGATATATTTTATAACTTTTATTGTAATGTTGTTTGTAAAAATAATACTATGTATAATTACAATCCAAGATTCAT
>JANIHZ010000007.1:17689030-17702980 GCA_027478365.1 Erythroxylum rufum | reverse complement strand
TTATTAATCACCGGTTCAACCACGGTTGAATTCCGGTTGAACCATTAACCCTTGAATCAGTTGCTTCTCCGGTTTAATCACCGGTCCAGTTTTTAAAACATTGGTAATTTCTGTAAGGGGGTTAACTCATTTTCTAGAGGCATGTGCAAAATAAGGATATTGAGCTAGAAATACATTATTACAATTGATTATCATATTTACTAAACTAGTGAGTAAGGATAAATTTTACATGATTAGGAGAGAACTAAGCATAATTGATTAGAATTCAAATTGATAAGGATATATATAAGTGTTTAATTTTGATTTTGATTGTTGTTTATTTGATTTTTTTGTGCTTTAGAGTTTACTAAAGTTTGGTAAATTTTAGGATAATTAACTCTTTTATCTTTTAAAAAAATGGGTAGCAATAATAACAAAATTGAAGGAGAATGATTAATTTTTAGTGCTATCTTAAGAAAGTTAATGATATTAAATTAATGTGAGTGATTAATTTTAGTCATATCATAGTAATCCTTATATAAATGTTGACTTTTTTCCTAGTATAGATTTTCTTGTAAATTTTTTTAAAATGGATGAATGTAAGGTGGGCTAATAATTGATATTGCCCTAAAATAATAAAACATTTATGTTTGATTTTACCCTTATTTATCCCACATCACATAATATTTTTTATCATAAAAAATGGAGATATTATTGAACTAAGGAAGGTTACAGTCCATGTTTTGATGATAATAGAAAATAGGTACTAGTAATGAATTCATTTTTAATGAAAAAGTATGAACATAAAGACATTAGAGAAAAGTTAGAGTTCAAATTGTTCATGCAAAGAAAAAAATCAAAATCAAGGAAGAACTAGAGATACAAAGTTGTTAATGAACATGTGATGTATATTATACTTCCTACTTGATCACTTTGATATTTTAGAAGATCATTATGCATAAACACATAATCATTTTAGTTTATTACATGATTCTTTTCAATCATCGAGAGCATTTAATATTTCCATATCAAAGAAAGCCTTCTTAATCCTTGAAACATTCTTTAGAGAACATCTGTAGAAGTGTTTAAGTCAATTTTATATTGATAAAATTAAGTTTGAGCATCTAAAGATGTTGACATCATGATTTTAGGTGTATCAATCGACCTATATAATTTAGTAGTCAATAATGTAGGTTCAAGTTATCAAAACTTGGGTATTAAAAGTTTGTAGGGACATTGCTACATTAGTTGACCAATATTTCATAATAGGTGACCAATGTCCCAAATACTAATGAACCTATATATTCAATGCACATTGGTCAACTAATTTACTACACTAGTCAACCAATAAACCAACGACTAGTTCTTATTCCTAATGGTTAGTCTAACACCAAACCCTATAAATACGTATTTTTTAATTGATTTAGATATGAGAAAATATTTGGATGTTTTATAAATGCATTTCAAAGGGTTTTACAAAGATATTGAGCATTTATTGTTGCATTTTAAAGTGAATGAGCCTTTAAGGTTATCAAAGTGTTAAGCAAGCTCCTTTGAGTTATAATTTCTCTAATGAGGTTACTCTTCTCCTTAAAGAAAAAATATAAGAGTTGCTTTATACTCGTAAAAAAAACAAGATTGTTGAAAGAAGGTGCCTTTTTACCTTATTAAAAGAAGAGACTTCGTAGAAATTTTAAGAGGTGTCTTCAAAAGGAGATGTAGGCAATGTTTATTTATCAAACCATAATAAATTGCTTTACTTTTCTTCATCCCTATACTCTTTAAATTATTTTTTAATTTGTTATTGATTTATATTAAGCTTTTTTCATCATATACTGATTTTTTTTTCAAATAACTTAATTTGTTGTTGATATTAATTTACATATGGATGATCCTAGAAAACCTTCATATGAGTGGGCTGAGACTTACATATTTGAAGTTATATGAGATACTAAAGATATGGTTACATATATTCTCTATTGTTAGGGTGTTACATACACCTTAACTTTTTGTCTACCTTGTATTATTCTCTATTATTTATCAATTAATATCATTGTCCTTAAAAAAAATCGAGAGTGAATCAAGTTACATGTGTTAAAGCGCACAACAAGAATCGATAACTTGATAGACTTGTAATTATCAGATTCACGAACAATTAAAGAGAGATCTTAATTATGAAATTAGTTATCCTTATGATTGCTTCAAATCTAATTGAATAAATTAGAAGTAGTTTTATGTATCGAGATATTACAATTTACACCTCTATAATTATCAAATTTAATTATGGTTACTTGATTACATCTCAAGAGAGAGTAATCGAAAATTTAGGATATTTAAGATCAAATATAAATTGAATCAATAAGATAAAAGGCAAAACAAAGTGAGGAGATAATAATTCCTATTTCTTCAATTTTTAATCAATTTTAATTTTATTGGTAGTTCACTCGTTAATTGTTTACTTTTTATATTTTATTAGTTGTTTTAATTTTAGTTATTTATTTCAATCACATCAATTTTAGTATCTTAGACAAAGTTCTACTCAAGTTATTAGGTGTTTAATAACTTTGATGCTACAAGGTATGATCCATGTACTTGCAACAAGAAGCTTCTCATTAAATCAAAAAATTATAAAATAAATGATTTGTCTAACATAATAATGATAATTTACCTAAGATCTCATTTTTTATTATTATTTAAACTAATCAAATTAGTGATTATAACTATTTTCTTTTAATCTGAAAGTCATTTCTAATTATCATTGAACTAATCAAATTAAACTATTAATTTAATACGATTAGAAACTTTTTTATAATTATTAATAAACTGATCACAATAAAATTAATAATTTAAATTTAATTAAAAATTTATTTCATTTAGTAAAATTGGCCCATTTATAATAATCCAAAATCTAGAGAGAAAAAAAAAAAACAATTGGCCCGTTCATCTTGCCTATAGGAGGACACCTCTTGCCTCCAGGCACAAGCCACTCACCGTGCAAACGAAGCAGTGCTGGCTCCTTGGACTTGATGGCAGCGATTTGTTTCTTATTTCCCAGGAGAGGCAAAAAATAGAGGGGAGACGCAGCAGTAGAACGTTCTCCTGCCCCAAGATGCGTCTTCCTCTCACTGGTAGTGAGAGGGAGTGACTACATGTTACTTCACCGCCAGTCTCTCACCTGTTTAGGCTACAATTTTGTTTCGGAATTTTTTTGTTTTTCTAGCGATTCTTCAAGCTAGCGTCTTTATTGTTTCAGTTCGTTCGATCTTCTGAAATCTGATTAGGTTTGTTTCATCTGATGCAATGGTCTGGAAGATTAGATTGTGATTTGTCCAACGATCCGTTCTCCAGATTCATGGTGTTTAATTTATTATACGGGTTTCGTTGATTTTTGACCTAAAGAACAAGAATTCCTTAGATTTTCTCAACTGATTTCGTGTATTTGGCTTTTGTTTTATCTGGAGCATTGGTGACTCCAGTAGACACAGTGTAAAGGGCAATTTGACTCTGATTTCAACGGGTTTTGCATTGTTTCGTGAACAAATGTACAAAAAACAAAAGATGAGATTTTAAAGTTTGATGCAAATATGATTCTGCTAGAAATTACTTATCTTCGTGCAAACAAACAAAATATCTTCACTTCAAGTTCAACAAATGAAATGTCGTTTAGTTTGGACATTGTTATCACAATCTAAATGTTTTAGACAATTTCCTTAAATTATTAGGTGTGTCCAATTTTTATCATTGTGTGTGGGATGCAGGACAAACGACCTAGAAGTTGGGAAATGAAATGGGAATACGACTGCGTAAATAAATTGATCTAGCTGTCTACCACTTGTTTGTTGACTCGAGCACCGAATGTCTTGTCCCGATTTGTACAATTGTAATTCGTCAAAAGAAAAACATTTAATGAGATGCCCTCACCACAGGACAACATAATCGCAAAGCAAACCTTGAAATAAATAACAAAGTCGTGTCCAGTGTCAGAGCCTATGAAGTAGACTCGCCAACCCCTAAATCATTTTTATACAGATGCAGAACTGCAGTGAGCCAAAGTGTTCATAAGATATACTATATACTACTCGTGAAACCCATTACTACTCTCTCCATAAAATCAACAACCCAACCCAATTGCCACATTATCATCTCTCTATTTGAATTCATCTAAACAAGTCCAAATGGCAACTTCGCTCGTTCCTTCTTATTGGGTGACTTTAGATCTCTTTTTGCTGCTTCTGCTTCTAGGAAATGTGATCAATTGCAGTGAAGCTAGTTCAGGGATGGCCAATGTGAGTAGTGTTTCTTCCCACTTTGTAGATTCTTAGATCCATTGCTCTCTTCTCAGAATTTGTTTGTGGGTATTCAGTGGATTGAATGTTTCTGTAATTGAATTTCTTTTCCGGAGGCAAATGGATCTGCAACGGACGGCGAGATGGTTCCACTAATGGAGCCAGTGAAGGTCGTGGAGATGAAGTTAATGGCGGCTAATGGGAGCAGGAGGAGATTGGGAAGCTTCCGAATATGTGCACTTTGTACTTGCTGTGGGGGTGCGAAAGGGCTTTGCATGCCATCCCCTTGTTGCTACGCAATCAATTGCAACATTCCTAACAGGCCCTTCGGTTTCTGTTCCTTCACTCCTAAAACCTGCAACTGCTTTGGATGCCATCTCTGATTCTTCACAAATTTGGTTTTGATTACTAGCTGTTGCTCATCTTGATTCTTTTGGGATTCTGGAGTGGGAAGAAGAAGAATACCTGTTCTTGATTTGTTTGTTTATAATTTTTCACTTTCTACATCGTATTCACTAAGTATTGTTTTTGTTTCCATCCTAGCTTTTTGCTGCTTCCAGTGGTAACTGTGCATAAATTTTCAAGGAAGTAGCGGTGCCTGAAGATATTAGAAAGGAGTAGATTAGCGTCTTATGGGTATTGGAAAACGTTGCTGTTTGTTTACGAAGCTACTGTTGTTTTTCATAATATAATTAATTGCTTAAGACAATATATTAATGCTTTCGCTGGACTTATTTGTTTAATGTGAACTGCTTCATTTAGAGTGCTGTTTACCAATGCAATGCAGTCAGCACTTTGGACTTTACCCTTTAAAGTTATTTTATGCCATCATCGAACGCACTAACCCTTCAATCCTATGCAGTTTTGCTTCTTCTTGGTTCTAACCAATGACCAAAAGCCATGCTTGTTGCTTGCAACTCAAATTAGAACATCAATTTGAATAATTGCTGTGGCATTGTTGCTTTTTGCTTTCTTTGTGTCATATCAAGTTCGTAGTGGTCCGATTATTCCCTTTCGTAGATTGGTTTTCCCTTTTATTCCCTTCGATTATGATTATTAATTAACATTAGGCATGGTCTTGTATGGGAATGGCAGAGTTACAAATTGTTGGAGGATGAGATCTAAAGTTGATGAAATTAATGCATGCAGGTGTAGCCAACTCTAAGGGGGGAGAGAGTTGGTTGGGTTGGGCATTGTAATTAAGTCTAGTACTACTGGCAAGAGTTGTAAGGTGGGGGTATCATAATTCTTGAGAGTGACCTCTAAATTTATATCATCTTGTTTTGGCAATTTTTGTGTTTTGAAGTTGTAGACCAAATCACATATCGTTCTGTATTCACAGGCAATGAAGATAATAGTGTACTCCACATTCACTCTAGTAAATATACTTCTTTTCTAATACGTGTTCAATGTGTATTTCTTTTCTTGAACTTGGGATAGGAGAAATTCCCGATTCCTGCATATTTCATTTTTGGCATTTGAAGACAAAAGGCTGTCAAGTTCAGTTTTTCATGTCTGTATATATTTTGATCAATGTGACCTTTTCTCCTGGACCATGTCGTTGTGAATGTTCCATGCAGCCATGATTTACAAAATTAGATGTTCGTTCATACGATGAATTCAAAGAAACAAACAGACAAATGAGAAACAACAGCATCCAATACAACACAATCAAATCATTTAAATTTATTAGTGTTGACAAATTGAAAGATCTTTCAAGCATGAAAGCGAATCAATAAGGAAGCCACGTTATCTTTCTTACTTCTATCAGTTTTTCTTATCGCAGCAGGTTCCAACACCAAACATGTAGTATAGCTTAATGCAGCAAGCATTCATGTACAGAGTTCCTTCGCTTTTGTTGACGCCTGTGCTTTCACCCCTGAATGCTAACATGACAACTATCAGAAATATCAACACCAGCTTTTGCGTTGAGAACCCCATTTTTTTTTTTTCTCTTTTCAATTGTCTTCGATTACTGTTATCAACCTTTTAAACCAACATAAACAATCATTACTAACCAGATAATATAGAGATCTCTATCCATTGTTTGCGGTGTAAATGAATTTGCCATTTTCTGGTTCATGAATTTGCGCTACACAAACCAATCTGCCACTTCTTAGCTTATGGAACATATCGAAGGCCTAAACTAATTTTAGATAATAGCAAGTTAGCAGATATGTGGTTAACTGCAAACTGTTTGAAATACCTATCAGTATGTTCTTATAATAATTGTTTTTGGTTTATTAAAACTCATCTCGGATTTCATCACGTTCGTATTTGGTTGGCTATCGTCTTTTCAAGATTGCGTGATGTACGGATTCCATGCTAGAGAAGGTAAGCATACCATGGATTCCCCAACTTTCCTTTCAAAATTATTGTCATTCAAACCCAGAACATAAGTTCATGAGTGAGGTCATTTGATATTGTTTAATCATCCTTAATATACAGAATTGTTTCCTTTTACATTTGGTTCTTAAAAAAACTTGAACCATGAACTCAAAAATAATTTTTACTTGTATAAAATTGAAAGATGGAACTCTGATTCTTTCATAATGTCTTTTTTTTCTCCAAATGGACAAAGAGATACTACATAAAATCTATAAGATATAAAAAGATCATAGTGCCTCAAACATCTTAGTATGTAGAAGCTTAGTAGTCAAGTGAAGGGGCATATGCTTCCATTGATGGCAAAGGTGTTGGGGCTCGAGGCCGATAGGGTCAACCACCTGTGATATAAATGCTGCAATTCTCGGTCTCTTACAATTAATGGAGTTGCTCTTTTTTCCGTTTATGATACTGATCATCTCTGCATAAACAGTTTACAATGAATATGAATCATAGTTGTTTATGGGGGGTCTGAATAAACGGTACAGATGGATAAATTTGTGTTTCTTCTTAGAGATAAAAATAGCAACTCGTGCCCTCTTAGTTTAACAAATCACATATAGTCCCTTGTGTATTCATGAAATGTATAAGAGAACATTCAAGAAATTTAAGAGAACATCTTTCATTCAAAAAACCATTGTGTTTTAATCATTTATCATCTTTATATTTATCACTAACCGCTGATTTTTTGAGGTTTATCTTAGTTGTCCATTCGATGATATAGAACTTTTTGAGTTTCCTTTTCTGGAAACCACAATACCATTATAGCTAAGAAAGTATCGTTCTCACAAGGATTGTATTAGTTACCTAACAATTCTTGTAACACTTTGTTTCAGGTCAACAATATAATAGAATAATTAAAGAAAATTGATAATTAAATAATTAAACAAGCATTAGTGGAATTGTTGATTAATCAATAATGAAAACTTAGGAATTACTTATATCCTTGTTTTGTTTCACTTCACCTTCTTAGTTTAATAATAGCTGACCCTAGGTACCCAATAATTATGATTACTTTTTCTTAAGATCTAGCCAAGTAATCTCAATTTAAGCAGATAAGAATTGAATCTTGACCTCTAGGTCTATTTAAACTCTTCTTAATTATCTAATTGGATTTGATTTTATCCTAAGGGTAATTGACAAACAATTAAGATTTTCGTCCAATTGCTTATTAATTTAATGTTTATAAGTCTATTATGGTACCAGCTCTTGTTGCGCAACACAACAAAAATAATTCAATATAACCTCTCGATTCAAATCAAATTTAAAAGCAATAAACACCATAAATATATCTATATTAAATTAAGAATATTAAAGTTTAACAAATAGTTCAAAAGTAATTCTTAAAATATGTTTAGCAATCTATATCCAACATATATCCCAATCGATTCATCATTAACATTCAATCATAGTGAGGTAAGAAAAAAAAAGAATAGAAGTTTGAATTATGGATTTTTTTTCTCTTCTTTGTCATCGATTTGGAAAATTTTGCCGCCTTTCTTTTTTTGGAATTTTCTCTGTTTGATCTCTTCTTTAGAGTTTCCAGTTGCCTCTTTTGATGTTTTTCTTTTCCTTTTATACTTCTTGATTCTTCTAGGTTTTTTCTAGGGTTTGCACAATTATTTATGTTTCAAAATTAGCCCTGAATGGCCAAAAATATAAAAATCTCATGACCTAAAATTCTATCATTTGCATGATTTTGCATTCCATACATGATCATGACAGAAAGCCTTCCACTCTCCATCATGCATCTTGCATGATCGTGCATGATCTTGTGTAAAACCTTGAACCTTTCCTTTCATTGAATATAAATTTTTATGTTTAGTGAATAGCATTTTCTGCTTGAATAGTGATTTTTGGGGACCCGAGTATGAAAATAATTAAAAACATCCGAAATAGGTATTAGATCTATTGGTACTAAAATGAATCAAAAATAAGTCCAATCGGATGGATTTAGGAATTTCAAAAGTTAGGACTAAGATGCGCTTTTTGGAAAATAATAGGTATTGATAATTTTAAACCCATTCGAAAAAAAATTTAAAGCTTCCAATCAATAAGTATTGACCCTAATTAGCTTATTTCATGGTCATTTGACGATAAGATGGTTACATTATATTTTCATAATTTAATTCGGTTAGTTGATGAATTAAACTTACTAAAGGGCAATTTGGTCTTTTACATGGTATGAGTGGATTAATGACTCATTAGAGATGGCCAATGAGGAGATCAAATGTGTAACGCACTCAAGGAGTATAAAAAGCAAACTTAAGACATAACTTGCTTCATTTGGAGAGAGTAGCCATCAGTGACCAAAAACAAAGGAAGAAAAGGACAGAAGCAAGGTGACTTATAGCCAAGGACAAAGGAAGAAGAGGGCTGCCATTTTTGATGGGCTTTGATGGAGATTTGAATAGATCTTGATCAAGTGAACGTGCTAATCAATTACCTAAATGATTGAAGAAAAAAGTGGTAAGTTTTTGTAGCTTAAATTTCTAATTTTGTTTTTTTTTTTGTAGTATGGATGTATTTAAGAATGGTGATTTTTGACTTTCCATGGAGTAGATAATAAGTTTGGAAGCATTTAAGGGTTAAAAACAAGAAAATAAACCAAGGAATCAAGCTTGAGAGAATCGACCAAGGCTAGGGTTCTTTAATGTGAAATGATCCAAAATTCTATTTTGATGTTTCATGAATAGTATGATTTTGATGCTAATGAAGGAAAAAAATGAAAATGAATTGAATTGGAAAAGTTTGATGTAAGATATGTTAAGTTTAGCCTTAAGGGCATTTTTTGTATAATAGCAAGGTTATGATGCAATGACCATTTAAAGGTGATTAAGGATGGCCATTAAGTGTAACTGTGACATTGAAATTATTAAATGAAGTATTATATTATTATTTGGAAAAATTAGTATATGTAGTGTCTATGGAAAGTAATGAATTTGAAATGGTTTATGATGTGTTTGGATGATGCTTGGCATGGATCTTAGGTGATTTGTCTTGAAACATTTGAAAGAAAATCAATGGGAAAAAGTTAGCATTTATAACATTACATATTCGGCCATATGGTGAAGTAATTGGGTGAGATAGTATTTTGAAGAAATTGATAAGTTAGAATGGATAAAAGATGGTATTTTGGTGACTTTCGAAGTTAGATTTTGAAATTGAGAACAATATATTAGCTTATAGAAGTTAAAGCGAGATTACAATTAGCGTACATATTACGTGATTAAACACCAATCTCGAATTTGATTAAACCAAAAATATAGTTTTAATGCCTTATTTCCTAATTTGGAAATAATTGCCTAAGTGAAATGTGCTTTATGTAGGTAAAGGAGAGACACCAAATACGTGAGTGTGCTTGGCGATAATTTGCAAAACAGTGAGTGTATTTTAATGGTTTTATATGAATACATTCTTTGCAAAAGAATTAATGACATGTGATTTTAAATTGTATGATTATGAGTTTTATGTGAATGATATATTACAACTGAATATCGCTAGTATAAGTTTATGTTTTAGCAATATAAGAATTGAAGTTTGAAAGCTAAATTTTATAGGATTTGAAGTTACATTGAAATTATGTTATTGGTTGATAAAAAGTAAATGGTTTTTAGCCTATGATACACTGATAGGTTTTATACATGTTATTATAATGGTGTATAACGATTAACCTAGTGCGAGTAAGTAATATAGAACTAGCTCTATAGCTAGTGGTTAATCAGTTGTAGGTAAGTGATGCAGAACTAGCTCTGTAACTATTGATGTATAGCAGTTAACTTAATATGGGTAAACAATGTAGAACCAGCTTCGTAACTAGTAGTTAACCGGTTGCGGGTAGGCGATAAAAAACTAGCTTCGTAATTACTGGTGTATAAATATATATAGCAGTTAACCTAGTAAGAGTAAATGACGTAAAACCAACTCCGTAACTAGTGGTTAACTAGTTGCAGGTAAGTGATGTAGAACCAACTCTGTGACTTTATGCCTAAGGGTACCATATGGCAAAGAAGTTAGTGGTGGGCTATATTGTGTAAGAAAATTCATGACATTATTAATGCCGTCACTATTTATTTGAAAAGTGATATAAGAAACTTAGTTTCTGGAAGCATATATGTTTCATATTAGTATTGAATTATGCCAACTAAAATGAATTTATTTTAGGGAGGTTTAAGTTGTTAAATATGATTTGAATAGAAAATCTAGCACTTACTGAGCTTGTTTGGCTCACACTCTATTTCTTGTTTTAAATGAAACCTCCCAGATGCACACTCAGGGGCTTTTGATAAGTGTGAATTGCATCATATTTTAGGGCTTAATTTGATATGTATTTAATTGTTCATTCAATCGTTTAGTATATGTTTAGGTTAGAACTGTGTTAATTTGTTAAGTAATTATGTTTAAGTATTTTTATGGGTTAGTATAAGTCTTTGAGCTTAATTATTACGTCTTTGATATAACTTGATGTGTTTGTTAGTGTCTTAAGGTCAACATCGAAGAATGGAGAATTTTCGGAGACACTCGGGCCGAAACAACGACCAATGATCGTGGCACAATAAGCCACGATCGTGACAGAAGCTTAAGACAGCCACGATCGTGACAAAAGGCTCAGATGTGGCCCACAATCGTGGCTTGCGTCCTGCAGATGCGCAGAGACTCAAAATCGTCAAGTTTCAGAGGAGTTTTTAAACCTTTCGGACCTCGGAAAATTCCTAGGACTGCCCATAACACAAAAGGAATATAAAAAATAAGACAAAGAAGATGAGGGAGCTTTTGCATCAGCCACTGTTAGAGAGAAACCCTAGAGAGAATTGTTGAGAGATTGAGAAAGAGAAGAAGGAAGAGAGAAGTGGAGAAGAAGCCGAAATCGATGTACTTCCCAGATCAGAAGTTTTTGATGTACTTCCCAGATCAGAAGTTTTCGACGTTGCTGCCTCCCGTCTTTGTTTAGAATCGTATTTCCTGTTATTTTCCATTTTTATTATTGTATAGAATTGGAAATAGCAATTTGATGATAGGATTGTGAATGTTGAGATGTTCTATACTCACCTTTGTTTTAATATTTGATTTAATAAAGTCTGATTGTTTTATGTTTATTAGAATTATTGTGATTGATTTCTGTGATTGCATACTTCGTTAATAGACTGAGAGGGTGAATCAAATGAAAAATAATTAAATTAGGTTAACGAGAGTTAGGTGATTTACTAAGAACGAAAAATTAATCAAATCGGTAATTGTGTGAAGAGAGATCTCGGATAGGTTCCCAATAGTTTATTGGACAACTTCAGATCTAATTGGTTTGGATAGACTGTTAATTGAGAAATTGCAATTTTCCATATTCTGATTAGGGTTTATAATTTAGGGCTAATGGTTATAACTCAATAGAGAGTAATCAACCATAGGATTATCTAGGACTAATAATCTAATAATTCATAATCAATTAGGTTAGCGTTAGAGATAGGTAAAAATTTCACTTTCTCTCAATTGATAGTTTCTTTAGGTTGATTCTTGAGAGTGTGTTGCAATTGTTACTTTATTAATATTTTCGTAATTGATTCTTAAAATTAAGTTGCATGATTGAATTAATTTTTTGCCTTAGTTTTGTTACATTTTGAATTACTGCAAATTGTTTGGGCCTTATATTTTAGGATTAGATTATCCCTCCTTATGGGATTGACACTTTAGGTACTACGTGAACGACCCGTACGCTTACGGATTATCAATGTTATTAATTAGAACTTACACATCGAAAAACTGCGATCAAGTTTTTTGCGCCGTTGTTAGGGAGACAATTAGTTTAGTTTTTTAGTCTAAGGTTTTTTTTCACTATCTTTTGTTTTAAAAAAGAAAAAAAATAGAGAAAGAAGTTTGGGGCGTAAAGTAGAGACACATCAAGACATCTTACAATGAGAATGAGACATCTGAAGAGCTAGATGCCAAGAAGAAATGGAAAGAACAATGATGGAAGATAGATATTATAAGAAGCAAGGAACTTTTACGAATTACAATAAGGAACAGTATGGTTAGGGAAGTAACGATCCTTATTAGAACATGTACACTCTGAGATGGCAGAACAACCCCAATTTCTATTGGTCTAATAATGTAAGGATTCATTTAGGACATCAAGACCTTTTAAGACTTCAGCAAGATGAGTCCAGTTTATGGGATCCTAAATTAGACAAGATCCTGGATAAGCTCACAGACATGGAAGAGGGTCAGAAGAGACTAGAAGAGCAAATTGAGCAAGTAACGAAAAATCATGCCTTTTCTAATCACAACTTAGAGATTTGAGTGAGACAACTTTCTTATGATTTTTGCAAGAGAAGTGTGGAAGACTCTCTAAGTAAAATGGAAATACATCAAAGAGAGCAATATGAGGCTATCGCACCTAATAATGGGGGAGAGCCAGAAGGACCAATGGAAAACCAAACCGAACCCCACCTTATTGAATACCAAGAGATGACGAAAGCGTATGAAGAAAAGAATGCCAACCCTCCCTTTTATTCACCAGTTCTTGATATACCATGTGAGAACATTGAAAAATCTTTAGTAGATGTCCACGAAAAGAACCTTATCCTTTATATTAATGATGACCAAGTGACATTCAACATGAATGATGTACTAAAGAATCCAAAGGAAAGTAGCTTATTCAGGATAATTGATATGTTCGAATCTTTTAAAGAACAAAAGGACGAAGAACAGATGACAACAAACATCGAGTTTGAAGAAGCTATGAAAGTCTCTGTTCATGAAGCAGAAGAAGCAGAGGAGAGGAAGGTGATTAAGGAAGAAGGAGAACAAATTACCTTCCTATAGGACAAACTGTTGGATTTAATGGAAGATTCAGGGAGTTTTTTATTCCCTGTTATATTGACAGTTCACTCGAAAAAAGGACATTATTGAGCTTAATTGGTTTTCATAATGTTATCAATATTGTCTTTCTGATCATTTTTCAATTTGTAGCTTACTTATAAGCTACAAAACCGAAGTTGAACGAAAAAGGAGGAAGCAAGCCGCTTATAATTACTTCCGGTTGAGTTTCTAAGGATAGAGCATCGAGCTACCGACATTAAAAGAAGCACTGCATGGGAGGCAACCCATATTCTGTTAATTAAATGTTATTTCCCTTAATTTTTAGATAGTTGAATTCTATAGTTAGGTTATTTCGTTTCCAAATAAAATCGGGAAGGCATGGGACTCGATATGAATTAGATGATCGAAGCAGTAAGCAAAGAGTGATGAAAGGGCCGAAAATAGTTAAGAAGTGATTTTAGGGAGGTGGAGAAGAACAAAAGAAGAA
>JANIHZ010000007.1:17415847-17427073 GCA_027478365.1 Erythroxylum rufum | reverse complement strand
GTAAAATACTGGTCTTCTTTAATTTCTGCATTTTATTCCTGCAAAGTTAACAATTGTTTCAAGTTCTTTGGTTTGAAAGATTAACAGTGAAGCAGCATAAATCCCAACATTTATTATTCTGTTAATAATTCTCGCTTTATTTACCGATGGCATTTGATACCGTCGCTAAATTCCTTCGCAAATTGGTATTTACTGACAGATATTGCTGCCGCCGATAAACGAAATTTTTCCCGACAATTTTTTCGACGGAAATTCTGCAACAGTTTCTTTTCTGTTGGTAATTTTCTGTCGTTAATTCCATCTTTTCTTGTAGTGATTATCTTAGAGTGAAATTTGTTCCTTGTCCAAAAAGTGGCATACAAGGTAAGTGACAAACTTTGACATGCACTTTCTTTCAAGGGGCATATTCTACTGCTTAGAAAATAAAGCAGATCGGATAAGTGCTTTTGAAATTTTACAATTAGGCGAACATATTAGGGACGCTGCTTATTTATTTATCTTTTTGTTTACTATGGTTACTAATGAATACAAAGTGGAAGAACCCTTCGGAATGCGGATCATCAGAGAATACTTACGTAAAACGTCAGTTGAGGAGCATAAAGAATATGTTCCAACTCACTTATTGTCATCATGATATGGTGGCCTAAAGCTAATTGCATTACTGTTAAGTAGAGAAATTCACGGATTCTTTGCATTTCTGAACTCATAATATCTCAAGTTACCATATTCTTCTTGGCCATCCAATTCTGTTGATGGGATGTGAAATACCATATTTGTGGCGGGAATAGATTTCACGTCTGTAGCTAGCTGTTTCCTGAGTTGATGTACGTGTGTGTGTATATTTTTTTTCAATGCGAAGCTTCACGAATGAATGGCCAAAGAGTAATGGCTTTCCATTCCATTAATGCCCACTCAACTAAACATAGACTAAATTTAATTTAAACTTAAATGTTTCAATCCATTAAAAAATCAAGATATTATAAACATTTAATTTAAATCATAATTTAATATTTTTATTACCAGACGTGCATCTTACATTAAAAATATGGTTGAAAAGATTAAAAATATATATTTTTCAGACAGATAACGTTAGATGAATGGTTTCATTTCTTATTATTCTAAAAATGAACATGTTTCCTATAATGTTTTCTTTTAATTGGGTTCCTAACATGAAAACTTTTGGGAGAGTTTACACCTACAGGAGTTATAAGGAAAAAAAAAAAAAGAAGAGGAAAAACTCAAGAAATATGGCAGATAAAAATTTATAATGAAGTATAGAATAAAGTAAGCCAATATGTGATTAAGACTTAAGACATAAGCATTTGTGGTGCGTAGCAAATCCAGTCTTCATTTCCAATATTATTCCAACAATGGGTTGCTTTGGCGACAAAGGCGAAGAAGATGATTCTCTTCCCATCCTTACGCAACACCTTGACCCCCAATAATGAGGATAATTTTGATACTATATATCTCCTCTGATTCCATATCTACAACAACGATCTGTCCATGAATTACCGCCTGTCGACCCTCACTTGTCGTGATCTTTTTCCTTTTTTCGAAAATTAAGTAATAATTAAAACTAACAATCAGAGTGCATGTACAACTCAACAAATCAAAGAGCTACTTGGCAGTTTCTATCTAATCTTAGGCCTTAAAATATCTAATACGTACCAACTTACAGTAGGCTCAAGTAAGAGAAATCACACCAGCCTCAAGTAGTAAAAAGGTTACAGCAAATTTCAGGTGACAAGTTCAATATTGACTCCTTTCTCATTGCATATATTCTGATTTTGTTATTTATCTTTCTACTATTTTCTTCAACAGTGCCTGAGTGGTTGTCAAAAATTCTTGAGTTCCTCTCTTTCCAAGTAAAGTATACTAGCATACCAAATGCATCTTGAAGAGTTTCAGGTCCATATTGCATTTTATCCTTAAGCTAGAAACTCATCCAAGTAAGTTTTGTCCACCTCGTAGCTGAGATTTGCAGATTAAAGGTGTATTGCAAATGATTCCACAGAATAGCTGAGTAGTCATCCTAGAAGTATAAGTGATCTAGGCATCCCTTTGAGCTAGGGCATAATACACATTTGGAGTCAGCCACTATAATCATGAGCTTGTCCTTTGTATTGAGTATCCTCAAGGTTGCTAACCACAGAATGAATGAGCGAGAGGGGATAACACAAGCAACCCACACAAGTTAGTTTGTACCAGGTTTTGGGAGTAGATCTTCTCTGCCTCATCTTCAAAATTCTGCTAGTGTCTAACTTAGCACGAGCAAGCTGCATGAGCAAGGCATGGAACGCTGTATTGCTGTGAAATTAGTTTGTTATTTCAAAAGCCTATCTCATTTTAGAGAAACCCAGGTTTTGTTTATTCCAAATTTACTTTATACTTATCTAGAAAACAATGTATTTGTAGATTAATCAAATTCTATTTTAACATTATAACTCTATATATAGTTTAGTATCCAGATTTGGCAAGATCATAGATATCTTATCATTACTGTCTACTTCTTTTTTGTGTATATAAATTATATATGTTGTATTATTTTAAAAAGAAGTGGTGTTATCTTTTGCTGTATTTTCCCTCTCCTTTAAAATCAAATTCTGCTGGGTCAAAATCTTATGTACTGTTACTGCTTCCTTTAATAAGAAGAATTGTTCGTTGAATCTTAAAAGAGTCACCATCATTCTATACTCGTGAGGTGGAATATGCTTTTAAGGACGGTGATCTTTCACGCCTTAAGCTTAAGTTACTTTGTTCTTTTATTTTCTATCACAATACCGTTCCTAAGAGTATATTAGATATGCCTAAAGAGTTCCAATAAGATATGCCTACATACAATTATAAGTACCTTAAGTAATGAATTATTTCATGCTTATTATCCTTATAGAGAAGAAAATAAATATGGGATTTAATAATTACTAAATACAAGGCTAAAGATGTACAGAACAGCAAAAGTTTGTAAATCGCAAATTCTATCATTGGGAGTTGGGAGATGACAGATGAAAAACATATCCAATCTTAAATTAATGAGTACCATAAGCTTTTGGAGGATCTTAAAGCTGAAAACATCAATTTACAAGAAGGACTTGTTGTGAGATTATTAATCGAGAAGCTACATAAATCTTGGAATTACTACAAGTAATAACAAATGCACAAACACTAATAATTGTCACTAGCAAATCTAATTATGCCCATAATTATTGAATAAACAAATCGTAAGGAGTTTCAAGCAGCTACAGAAAAAGAGATATCTTCAAGAGCCAATCTATTACAAAGTAACTAAAATTCCCATAACAATAAAAGGTACACAAACAAGAATAAGAATAATAGTCATAGACCTAATTTCAAACCTAAAGTGAATATTCCTTACTTCAAAAAGAAAGGCTCTTGCTTTGTTTATGAAAAGCCAGATCATCATGCACCTCAATTTAGGAAATGAATAAGAAATAGCAACCTTGTTAAACTAAGTACAATTTTGGTTTAAGATAATGATAATGAAATTATAGTTGTTATTTCTTAAGTCAATAATATTGCAGCTAATGTGAATTGTTGGTGGTAGATTCTGGTACTACATGACACATATATGCAAATAAAAATGCTTTTACCACCTATATTTTATTAAAATAAGGAGAAGAAATAGTTTGTCTAGGGGACTTTTAATCTGTAATATTTCTTGGTAAAGGCAAAGTCTTGAAACTCACATCTAACAAGACTTTGGATTAAATGAAGTAGTTCATGTACCAACTACTAGACTTAATCTAATATCTATAGCTGTATTGGGAAAAGTTAGGGTCAGAGTGTCATTTGAATACAATAAGATTGTTTTGATAATAAATGATATGTTTTGTGAAAAGATTACTGCAATCAAGGATTGTTTGTATTGAATGTTTATTAAATTATCAATGAAAATAATGCATATTCTTTTGTTTACTTGGTTGATTCTTTAATTTATGGCATGCTAGTTTAGGTTATGTTAATCTTTCATATCTAAAAGACATGAGATCTCTTGGCCTGATTTCTAGCAATGCTAATACATGAATGGATAAATGTGGTATATGTGTCAACAAAAATAGCTAAGAAAACTTTTGCATTTGTTTATAGAGAATCTAAATTATTAATTTTCATTCATATTGATCGTAGTGATCTAAAACAAAATTTGTTTAGATTTAGAAAGAAAAATGACAAGACTTTTTATAAATGATTTTCCTAGTTATAATAAAGTGTATTTCTTAAGAAATATAGATGAGGCTTTTAATATGTTTTTATTGTATAATGCCGAGGTAGAAAAAAATAATTAAATCAGTAAATAAATAGAGGAGGTGAATATATTTTGTTTGATGGTTATTTTGAAAAGGAGGTGAATATATTTTATTTGATTACTATTTGGAAAAGGAAGGAATAATCCATGAAATTACTCCTTATTCCCATGAATTAAGTAGTGTAATAGAAAGGAAAATTAGAACTTTAAAGAAATAATGAATGCTTTGCTAATTAGTTATTATGGTCATGTTAATTTATAGGATTAATCTATCTTGTCTACATGCCATTATAAATTATAATTCCTTATAAGAGAATTGGTAAGACACCATATGAGTTATATAGAGGTTAGCATCCTAATTTGAGATATTTAAAAGTTTGGGGGTGTCTTGCTAAGATGATGTTGCTTGATCCTAAGAAAAGGAAAATAGGCTCAGAAACTTATGATTGCATGTTTATTAGTTATGTTAATAATAGTGCTGCTTATATATTTCTTATTTTAAGAAGCGATATGTCTTTGATACTAACATTATTATTAAGATAAATACAAAATTGGAATTTTTTCAATTTCATCATTCAAAAAGGAATTAAAGAATTATTTTAAACAAAGTACATTTTTCATTCTATTGCGGTACCAAATTGAGGCAAACTCTGAATACTAGATATGACCTCAAAATAATAGGAATGCATACTTTTTAAACATATTTTACCACTATCTACGAAAGCTTCTTTTGTTCCCACTATAATGTTGGTTGTAAAAGCTCTGTTGGGTTGTTAAGAAGGAGCAAAAGACCAAGAAAGAATTATCCTTTGGAAATGATTTTTATACTTATATTTATTGAAGATGATCATTTATCATTTTCCAATGCAATTTTTTCTTTTGATGTACCATTTTGGAAAGAAGTCATTAAACATGAGATTGAATATATTTTAAGAAATAAAACTTGGCTTTTGATATATTTATCACTAGTTTATAAACCTATAATTTGTAAATGGATTTTTAAAAGGAAATTTAAACATAATGGTTCTAGTTCTGTTTTCAATGTTTATTAACATAGATCTCTTTGGGTGTTTTGGAGATGAACTAATATGAGTTTAGAGTTAATAAAAAAGAGTACTAAGGTGTTTTGAAATGAGATAAATTAAGGTTATAGTTAGAAGTGAAATGAATGTCATATTAGAGTTGAGCATGTGCAAAAATTTAATGATGAATATATATGAATGTAGATGTTCTGTTTTTAGTATTATGATCAAACATAGAATATGATTTGTTTATGATTGAAATTGAGCTGAAATGGAAGTGGGAATGAAGAGGAAATAATGAGGACTTAAGCTAGAAATGATATACTAAGCAAAAGAGATGAACTAGGATGAAAATGGTGATGAAGTGTGTTGGAATATGTTAGATGGAGTGTTTTCACTCAACATGCATCAGTATTTTAGCCATATCTTGACATGTATATATCTAAATTGGATGATTTTAATTTTAGATTGAACTAGAGACATATGGCTATATTTTTCATAAGGAATCAAATTGGAATTCTGTCTTTAAGGGTTTCAAAATTTAGCTTCAAGTGAGTACAATGTGTTGCCAAGGTTTGGGAATAGTATGTAGCATTTTAGGTTTAACTTGCAGAATACTGAACTAAAATGGATGAAATTTGTGTCATTAGAAAATTAACACATATGGGAACACTTGTTTAAAATAATTTATTGCCTAAATACTTCTTTTTCCTTGTCAAAATGGCTATGCAAAATTGACCCAAAAATTTATTTTCATAAAAGCCATAAGGTAGTGCATGATCATGCACAAGCATGATCGTGATAGAGAGGAAACCTCAGGTAGTGCATGATCGTGCACAAGCACGATCGTGATAGAGTGGAATCAATAGGAAGCGCACGATAATGACAGTGAAGGTGCAATGCTTCTTGACATTTTTAAACACCCTTCTCTCTTTTGACCATAACTTCTTCTTTGGACCTTCGATTGACTTGAAATTTTAACCACAAACTCCTCACACATTGTCCTTCCTCTCCACCAAATTTCATGGTCTTATGAATTCATTAGGAAAGGATTGGTAAATGATTGATTAATGATGTTATAAGAATCAAGTGTATTGATCCATGAACCTTAGTGCATGATTGAGTGATGAACTTGGAATAAGTTTGTATCATTAAGGTATAAACCTAAGTTCAAATTAGACATATATGAGTTTGAAGTATGAATGATCATGAGATGAAAATAAAGGAAATATACCCGGCATTATCATTGAGCATGCATCGTACATAATCTATATACAAATTTGTTCATAAATGAGTACTTATATAATTGTGCAAAGTTCTGATGAGTGTAAATGTGTGTTACATGATATAGAAGAGCAAATAGAGCGACAACATCCAGATATTGCCAGGACTTCAAGGCAATAGCTATCTAGAGCAAACTGTAAGTGACCTAGATGTTCTCACTTGATTAATTTTTTGTTTTAAATTCTGTATTGAATTATGATATGAATGTGATCGTGTTGATTCCAAAAATTAAATGTCCGAGGTGTTCGATGCATGAATAATATATTGGAAGTGCTCCTTGTTTGTGAATTTGATGAAATAAGTGATACTCAACATTATTGTTGAATGTCGGACCATGGTCCGATGATAAATGTGAATGTGAATGTGAAACTGAAATTAAGTGACTAATTGAATATATGTGAATGTGATGCATTTTATTACATGAATGTATGACAATATAAAGGCTGTTGTGACTGGAGTAGTCACTGAAAAAGAGCTTAAAACTCACAATATGGTAAGAGCCTTTGGTTAGTTGTTAATGTACCTAGTATCCACTAAGGGATATGGGACAATATCTGAAACAAGCCCGGTATCCACAAGGGCTATGGGCTAGTAAAAAGGCACTCAATCATAAAAAAATAATAATTAGAAGTGAGTCTTATGTGCATTGCATGTATAATTGATATGTATGTTTTAAATGATTGCAATGAACTATTTGACTGCTCTGAATGTGAAATGTGGAATAAGTGAACAAAGTGTTATGTGATGCTATATGATTATTGGTGAAAAGATGTGTATTATATGATGATGTGGATTGTTGTGAACTTGAAACATGAACTGTATATGTTATGTGTTATAAGTGAGCCATCGATGATAGGTAGCTCACTGAGTTTGCAAAACTCACCAAAATTGCAACATTGAATTTCAGGTTTGAGAGAGGATACTAGTGACAGAGAAACTCTAAAAGAAGCATAGTTCTTGAATTTTTGGATATAAGAAATGGCTCAAAGGTCGGTCAGTTGAGACTGAAAGATATAAATCAAATTTTTGTATAATTCCTCATGTATGTAGCATGTTTTGTATACAGAGATGTAAAATCTGATTAGTTTTTGACAATGGACATGTATGGATGTTATTATAAAGCTATAATGTACATATTCGATTTTATGAAATGAAAATGAGGAATTGGGTTTTTAAATATTGTGACATTTACGCATTAAATGATGATGCCATGATTAAGTTAGTGTCATGATTGCTCTAGCATGCCGTTCTTGTGGGGTACATACTCAGATAACCTTTAGAATATTGGGTATGTGTCCTGTGAGAGTGGGTGCTACAATTCTTAGTATCAGAGCCAGTTTGGCATCTATAAGGATATATAGGAATATTAGATATGAAATATCCTGAGAAATGTAGATAGTAATAGAAGTTATTGTCTATTATAGATCATCCGCCATAGGTGATCAAGTGGGACAATCAACTGACCTAGAATCAGTAGGAGCTAGTAGAAAGTCTTCTTTATCTCTACCTGGGAGAATGCCTCCGAGACTTCCTGAGAGAAGGGAAAGAAGGTACGATAAACTGATAAAGCAGGGGGTTGTGGACTTTTACAGAAGTACAGACCCTGCAGAGGCCAAAGGATGGCTGGAGAGAATAGAGAGAGTTTTCAATCAGATGGATTGTGAGTCAGACGAGAAGTTCGACTATACAATTTCCTTACAGCAAGGCCTAGCATACCAATGGTGGAAAACTGTTGCAGGCTGTACCACCAGACCTTATAACTTGAAATGGGAAGACCTTTCGAAGGTCTTGAAGGAGAACTATATGCTTAAGATCTATCTGGATAGAAAGATGAAGGAATTTCTGGATCTGAAGCAGGGTAAATTATCTGTGGCATAATATGAGATCAAGTTCAATGAATTAATGGGGTATGGTACTGCTTTAATTCCTACTGAGGAAGACAAGTGTAAGAGATTTGAAGATGGGTTGAACATGGAGATTAGGCAAGGCTGGCAATCACTAACTTGAGTAGTTTTACTGAGTTGAGAGTCTCCTTGATCAGAATTGAGCAACTATTGAGAGAGGGACATGCAGAGCATAAGCAGGAGCCTAGAATGAAGAGACCTGGTGAATTTCAAGCTAAATCTAGCAAAAGATTCAGGAAACGCTAGAGTAGATCATCCTGATCACAGTTGAGAGGTTAGTTGTATGAAGGAAAGACTTATAGTAGGCAACCACCACAGATGCCTAACTGTGAGCACTGTGAAAAGAGACATGGTGGTGAATGTTAGACATTATCAAGAGCTTGTTTCCATTGTCGCTCTCTTGAGCACCGAATCAGAGATTGTCTTGCCATTGTTGGAGTTCAGTCTAGTATGAGAGGAGGAGGAGTAACTGAAACTACTGTCCAATAGAGCCGAGCTAGCGGGTTTGGACAGGGAGGCCGTGGTAGAGCCAAAATGAGCTCTGGGAGTCCTACTGTCAAGGCTTAGGCGTGGAGCAACCGACCATAGTCTCAAACCAGGGTTTATGTAGTGACCAAACTTGAGGCTCAGGATTCTCCAGATATTATTGCAGGTGTGTTGCTTATTTTTGCTTACGAAGCTTTTGTATTGCTAGATCCTGGATTTACGCACTCTTTTATAGCACCACATTTCGCATTTAGGTTGCATTGTGATAGAGAACTGTTGAAACATGGATTAAAGGTGAGTACACCGATAGGTAGTATACTACAGTAATAGGAGAAGTCTACAAGAGGTGCTTGATTCAAATTGATTAGACAGAATTGGAGGTAGATTTGATTGTACTACAGTTAAGGGGGATAGATATTATCCTAGGCATAGATTGACTCACTGCTAATAGAGCTATCATAAATTGCTATATTTATGATAGCTCTATTAAGGAGGTGATATTAGAATCTCCTAATCAGCCGAGAGTAGTATTCCGAGGTATTAGTTAAGCAGTGCCAGCCAAACTGATCTTATTTGTGAGTGCATTAAGGCTGATTCAAGGAGGATGAGAGGCTTATCTGGCCCACATAGTTGTCACCTGAACTAAGCAGAATGTGCAGGACATTCCTATTGTTAGGGAATTTGTAGCGCCTCCTTACTGCAGGCTACGCACCAGGACGCCCGGAGGTGATTTCGGTACATATCCTACGATAAGGGCGAGCTACGGTCGATCATTACGTTCACTTCATATGGCATGGTATCATAATTCACTTATAAAGCATCATAAGAAAATCACAATATTTTAAAACCAACTTTTTCCTTGTTTTATTTCACAAAATTGAAAGTCTACGTTATGTCTTTCAACATTTTCCATATGTACATCATCAAAAACCTAATACAATAGTACTACATGAATGAGGAAAATATGTACAACCTAACTAATCTGTCCAAAAATCCCAGCTTACTGACCTTTGAGTCATGACTTCTCTCTCCAATCACAATTTACACGGCAGGTAGAACCTCTCAGTAGCTAGAGTTGTCTCTCGGTCCTGAAAAGACAAAGTTACAATTTTGGTGAGTTTTGCGAACTCAATGAGGTAACCATCATCGATGGTTTACTCAATTCATGCAACACATCATTTCAGATAACATATAATCACAATTTTGCACTTTACTTAAGTATCACATTTTCACTCAAGAAAAAGCAATTCTGCATTTCAATCAATCAAATATACTTAACAAGATGCATATGAAATGCTCATGAGACCCTTTCCAATTATTACGTTGTTGTGACCGAGTGCCTGTACTGTCCCGTATCCATTTTGGATATCAAGCTCATTAATAATTGTCCCTTAATCGATGAGGATACAGGGCTCATTATACATAGCAAGCCATAGGCTCCTAATCACTGTTTGAGCTCGAGGCTCTTTTTCACTCGTTGAGCTTTAAGCTCTGATCGGTGGCCACTCTGGTCACAACTACCATTATCTGATTGTGCACTCATATATGGAATGCATGTACCACAATCAGCCATATAGAAAGCATATAGGTCTTCACATTCACATACAATCAGCACTTCAATATACATTCCACAATTCTCAGTCATCGGACCTTCTGTCCTGAATCAACAACCAAGCCGCATTCATTCAACCATTTCAAGACAAAATTAAACAAACAAGTAATTAAGTGAGACCGTCTAGGTTACTCACAAGTTCCTCCCGAAGCTAATGCCTAGAAGTGCCGGCTGTAGCGCCCTCTTACCATAGAGTACCCACCGGAACGCCCGTAGGTCATTCAGGTACATATCCTACGATAAGAGACCACTACTGACAACCACCACTAAACTCCCATGGCATCGAAATAATAAATCGGAACTAAAACATTGGTAACTTTAACTTTTTAAAGCCAAAATGAAATTCATTCTATTTACTCAAACTTAGTAATTTACACACTGTCAGTGCTTTCAGTCTGTACAATCCTTCAAAACACTTTACAAAAAGTACTATATAGTAAGACACAAATAACAGTTCTATCTATAAGTCTCCAAAAGAAATCCCAGCTGACCGACCTTTGAGCCATAGCCTCTCTCGCCAATCCGATGCACAAGGCTCTACAGTCCTGAGGGAGCTAACAGTCTACTCTTAACCCTGAAAAATAGGTTGCAATTTTGGATGAGTTTGCGAACTCAATGAGAAACCATCATCGATGGTTCTCCCAATTCATGCAT
>JANIHZ010000007.1:17382476-17393858 GCA_027478365.1 Erythroxylum rufum | reverse complement strand
TCAATCCCCTTGAAAGATGGCAATATAATCTTTAAAGATTGTGAAAATCTCAAATTTGAATCTTGACAATTGATCTGTAGATTTATTCTATGCTTAGGCATGCCCAAGCTTAGTCACTGAATTGCTATCAAATTTGGAATTTCAGATTTTCTTCATTCTTTTGCATCATTTTGATTCAATTTCATCTCTAAGGTGTTAAAAATCATCTATAAACAATTATAAGATAATTCCATTAATTTCAGATAATAATTTCAACATATTAAAGATAATTAAGTATAAAATAAGTGCAAATTGATGAGTTAACAATGGCAATGGTGCAAGTATCCTTAGACATGAGGTACTCAAGGATATCTTAGATACTAATTATGTACTTTGACTCCATTTCTTGTTACCTTACAGAGGTCGCTCATAGGGTGGTGATTGGGTATAGCTTGAGATATTTGAAAGTCACTGAGTAGCCAATATAAGATTCACCACTTTTGTGATAGCAGAAGATGATACCCATGGCCTCTTGTCGGGGTCATTACTTAGAAATCTCTGGTCAGAGTACATATGTCAAGAAGAATGTCTTCATTGACATATAGAGTAATGAGTCCCAGGATGAAAACTGATATCATTTGGCTAGATTTGACGTAGTCAGTTTAGTGAGAGTTGACACTTTACCCATACTCATAACCAAGTGGGGTATAACATGGTGAAAGGATGAATTGCACAGTAATTATCTATGGGAGGGTTCATGAGATGGTTCGTGACGAGCACTAGTTCATTCGTCAAACCATTTACTTTTCGATCAATTGGGGGTCATGATGTATTACTAGACGTCGCTCATTACTTGCTTAGATTAAGTGTTAATGTAAGTGACCAACATAACCGAGAATCTAATGGGTCACACGCATAAGAGTGACTCGGAGGATTCATAAAACGGTTTTGGATAGAGATCCATTATATGGAGAGCAATAGAACTAAATGGATCCCGATGAGATCGCGATATCGATATTGTTGAAATAGGTCTCCAATATTTTTCCACACCCAGAACCCGGTAAGACCGACCCCGTTGTGATTGGACCACCGTATATATATATATAGGTGTTTTAAAAGTGTTGCACTTTTGTCTTATTGCATTTATTATCTTTAAATGATAAAAGACAAAATAATGAAAGCAAATAAAGGATGATGATCGTGTAAAATTATTTTACAATTTTTAAAAGTCATCTTCACGATTCTCTCATCATCTTTCTTATCTTCTTCATCTTCTTCCTCTCCTTCACATTTTTGCTCTCCTTAGAACAAAGAAGAGAGCTAGCACTCTTGTATTTATTCTAGCCATTTCTGGATCAAAGAGTTTGATTCAGTTATTTTCTCTAATTTTTGCGTAGATACCATTAGAGACGGTCTGTTTTGGTCATTGTGGTTTGTGACAACCTGACGAGTAGAAGATCGAAGAAAGAAGGAGACTACATACAAAGTACATGGTTATTATATAAATGATTGATTTTTGTAAATGCCATGAATTCCTATATATATATGTTATAAACATGTATGTGAATTGGGAATATTCAGCTAGGTTTTATGGTATTTCCCTGTATAGGCACATCCTAGACTTCAGGAAAGTCCCAGAACAAATTTTTTTGTTTTCCACACTACGTGTATAAGATACTGGCACCAGGATTTTCCTACACTTTTTTGCTTCCATCTTCTAGAAATTGTGATTTTTAGATAGAAATCATCTATCCATGTTATCATAAGAGCTCCTTTACCAACAAACAATCTCTATATCCTTTAGGGAAAAGGTCACTTTTAACCCTAAATTTTACACCAATCGAAAAGTTTAACCCTAACATTCTAGAGAACGATTATAACACTAATATTTATAAAATATTAAAATTGGACCCTACTATAGAGGAAATTTTAACCCCTGTCTATTAAGTGCCAGTTATTAATAAGTTTTTATTTTTTTATAGGCTCCAATGCACTATGTCATTATTGATGTGGCAAGATGAGACCTACTTTTTTAAAAAATATTTTAGTTATAAGTGTGGGACTACCTTTTTTTAATTAATCCTTAAACATGTCTTAACTAGACTAATTAAAGTTACTAATTATTTTATCAAGTTTATAGATTAGTTAACCTTAACAAGATTTAACCTAATAATTAGATGAAGTAAAACACAGACTAAGTAAATAATATTTAGTTAACTAATTTCTAATCATAAGGTAGTGTTTCATGTATACGGTGTTGTTTCATATATATACAACAACGTTTCATGTTTGACGACAATGTTCCATTCCCAAATTCTCCGATCGTTCTCTTCGTTTTCCATCATTTCAATCGGCTAGCGCAACACCGTTAGCATTCATGAAACGTAGCCATCAGCAATCGTCAAAAGAAGTCATTATCAACGAAGCATGTTAAGTTTACTAAGGTTTGTTAGATTTTATTCTTACTGTCTATTAGATATTCTTGTGTGTTTTGGATGCTTCCTTCATGTGGGTTACACATGCATTTATTGTTTTTGTCTATTAGTTCATTGCTGGTGAGTGTTAGATATTGGATTTTTTCATTAGTTTATTTTTGGGTTACCTCAGGTGTGGTCCTATAATTTTTTATACTTTCTTGTTATGTTTTGGTTGCTTTGGTCCCATAATAAACAATGTGCTTTGGTTGTTTTCTTATTGTGGTTTGTTTTGGTCTGCACATGCTCGCATATTTGGCTACTTTCTTGTCTCTTATGGTTTGCACCAAAAATGGACTTCATACATTCTTAAGACTATTTTATCAATTATTTTGTTGGAATGTAGTTTTTTGCAAAGTTCTTTCTTGTATTGGTTTCTTAGTAGACCAACTTATTTCTTTCGGACATTTTTCAAGCTTTTGGATTTCTTGGCATCTTTATAGCCTAAATTAAGCAATGCATTTCTAAAGCCTCTTATGGATTACTTTGTGCATTGATTTATTAACTAGAATGTTAGCTAAGAGAATTAACAAATGTATGGGATTTTAATTTTCATAATAAATGTAGGAAGGTAGAACTATATCAGTTCTCTTTTGTTAATGGCCTATTGATGTTTTCTGATACAACCTCAATATAGTGTTTGGCAATATGTTAGCCTCCCTCTTTGTTAATAAAAATAAGAGTCATATATATGTCTCCACTGATTCCTAGGGACTAGCTCACTTCACTGGCTACATTTTAAATATCTAGAGATCCCAATCTCACATAAAAGAATCTCCAATGGAGAATGTTAGCCCTTGTTTGAATCAATTTAAAAAAGGATTGCAATTTTCTATTCTCCTTTCACTTTCTGTCAACTTGCTCATTTCACTTTTTCACTTTATAGTGTATGATCAAATCTTTTTTTGCATACACATTTTTGTACTTTGTATGTTATATGTTCATATTGTTTTTTTAAAATTTAAATAAGGATTGAATTAACTATAGAAAAGTTATCAAAATATTTCAATGAGTTCACCATAAATAAATTACAAAAAAATTTACAAAGGCATATGAAATTTAACAATAGGTATTACAAATTCCATTTGGTTTTCATTATTATGGATAGAGCATATTGATCAAATTTAGCTATCATAAGGGCTCAGATCCAATTGATGGTGTCATCAACTAAGTTATATTTGTTAACTTCCTCATTCCTATAAATCCTTATGTTTCTTTCCTTCTAAATAGAATAAATAACAATTGTGAAGGCATTTTTGTACATTGGGGCATCATACAACCTCTGATTAGCAATACGAATGATCCAATTTAGAGATGATGTCCAATCATAATTGAGGTAGGTGTCAGATAACAAATGTAAAACTCTGCTTCGAACCATTTTGGAGTGTCTGCATTGAAAGAATAAGCGTTCTCTATCTTCTTCAGTCTCTTTACAAAGAACACATATTGGGTTTTATGTTTCAAACCATTTGTTTTTAGTACGAATCCTGTTCTTTATAACCAACCAAGTGAAAACAAAGACTTTTTTATTGAGGGAACGTTTCTAAAGGAGATTGAACCAAAGAACATTCCCATCATCTTCTTACAAAGTCTTAAAACAAGATTTGTTAGTAAAAATACCTGAGGCATCTAGGACCCAAGTTACTAAATCATACCATGGTTGTAATTGATCTGGAGGATATAACCCACTAGTACATTAAACCCTCAGAAGTTTCCTTCCCATTGCACTTGATTCATCAAAGAAGAAGCTTTGGAGATGAGAGGAAGCTTGTTCATAAGTCTGGATAATTCAGTCCTTTGTATTAGAGGACTATGATCTGTCCAATTATCAAACCACACCCAAATTTCTCTCCATTACCTAACTCATGCTTTATCAAATGAAAAACCACCTATCTCAATTTCAACATTTACAAGAAGAACCAAGAGTACTCCTTCAGATAGATAGTTGCCAAAAGCTTTCTGTTTAAGATATGTTTCATGTAGTTATTTTACCCAAATAGCATGTTTATCATCAAATAGTTTCCAAATTCTTTTACACGGAACACTTTTTGCATAAGAGAAACAGGGATAATCCCCAAGCCCCTTTGGTTTTTAGGGATAGTCACCTCACTCCATTTGACTTCAGCTTTCTTAGAATTCTCATAATTCCCAATCCATAAGAAAGCTTTCATTAGGCCATCAATCTCCTTAATTACTTTCTTAGGTATAAAGATATAGGATATCCAATAAACATAAGGGTTTCCAAGAATAGAAATTATCATATTAACCTTTGGAGCAAATGACAAGAATATATTTTGCCAGGCATTAATTCAAGCTTTGATCCTTTCTATGGGTGAAATACAGTTTGAATAATTTAGGTTTGTATACAAAATGGGAACTCCCAGATATTTGAGAGGAAGGTCATAAAGCTTAAGTTCAATAATCCTAGAGAATTCCACATAGTTCCTCACATCTTTAGAGCAATATAAAATACTTTTATTTACATTCACTACTAGACTTAACAATTTGGAAAACTACAAAAGAATTCCCTTTAGCATTTGCACTGACTGTGTGTTTTTTAACCTGAAAGAAGGATCAAAACATTAGCAAACATCAAGTGGGTGAGCTTGGAAGCATTAAATTTATTATGGTAGTGAAAGTTGCCCTTGGGACTAATAACCTTGTTGATGAGTCGAGAATAACCTCTCATAACAAGTGTAAATAGATAAGGGGAAAGAGGGTCCCCTTGTCTAATACATCTAGCACAAGATAATGGCTTGGTAGGTATCCCATTCATAAGAACAATAATTGAAGTAGTTTATAAGCACATCAAAATCCAGTTAATGAACTTTGATGGGAATTCTAGGGCTTCCAGGCAAATTTGTATGAAATTCCAATTAACAGTATCGAAATCGTTAAAGAAATCTATCTTCCAATAACAAAGTTTAATATTCCTCCTAGTACTATAATGTTTCAAGATCTCTTGTATAAGCAGTATGTTATCCCCTATAGATTTGCCTTATATAAATACACTCTAAGTTGGATTAATCACTGAAGATAAGCAGTCTTCAATTTATTAGCAAGGAGTTTGCAATTACCTTGTAGACCGTGTTGCAACAAGAGATAGGTCTGTAGTTCGCTAATGTATCAATTTTCAACTTTTTGGGAAGCAGACAAATGTATGTGTGATTTATCTCCTTCAGCATTTGACAGGAGGATAAACACTCTAAGACAGTTTCCATAAACAGATTGTCGATAATCACCCAAGCAATTTGGAAAAACCTTGCAGTGAACCCATCAGACCTTAGAGATTTAGAGTGATGTAAGTTAAATAAGATCTCCTTAACTTTCACGCTCATGAATGGAGCAAAGATTGATTCATTAAGTTCCTGCAAAAGGGGACTATCAAAGAGATCATGATTATATTGAGTATCATAAGAACTTGCTTCAGTGCCATACGTTGTAGAAAGAATTCCCTTATAAGCCTGGATAAAGGTTCTTGGTCAGAGAATTACCTGAGGGGTCTTTAAGTTCAACAATTGTATTTCCATTCCTCCTTGCAAGAAGAGATGCATTGAAGAATTTGGTATTGGAGTCACCATCTCTTAGCCAATTTATATAAGCTTTTTGCTTTAAGATTGAATTATGCAAAGTCAAAGCCTTTTGATGATCCTTTAATTTAGCACACTGTCTACTTCATAAGATTATTATGTGGAGATAGATAGCAAGCCTTTTGAGCCTCAATAAGAAACTAATTAGTGACCTTAATCTGTCTCTGATTAGCTTTCAAGAAAGCTTTAAGAGATTGTTTAACCCTTATTAGCTTTTGCATAAGTTGGAAGGATTTAAAACCATCAACATTGTAGTTGTAACACGATTCCATTAACTCCATAAACCTTTCCTATAATAAGAAGCCATTAAAGAATTTAGAAGGAGCCTCAGGCTTTGGTAAAATTTTTGTATTGTGAATGTTAGGAATGATCTAAGAAAGAGTTTACCCCAAATTTAGCATAGGAGTGAGGGTACTGAGCTAACCAAATTTGGTTTACTAAGCTCTATCAAGCTTTTTCTAAATTAGCAATTGGCCTTGTTTGTTAGACCAAGTAAATAAACTCCTTTTGAATCTCAGATCAATGACTTTAGCTTTGCAAAAGCAGTATGCTAACTCACATCTTGTAGTAGTGTGAAACCCCCTTCCACCTTCTACTCCATTGTTAATGCGTATGCCATTATAATTTTCAATTAAAAGCCAAGGATTAGTAGTTGTAGTTGCCAAGGACTGCAAAAAATGTCATAAAGAGGCTATTTGGAATTGCAATTTGGAAGCATAAATTAGTGAGGTCAACGGCCTTATATGCCCCTTTCAACTTGCAATTCAAATGGATAAGTTGCTCATTTTCTGCCACTACTTGGACTATGATTTTATTAGAATTATAGAAGCATAGGATCCTACCATTATAATGTGAGAAATGATTTGAAATAGCCTGTCAATCTGCTACCAAAAGCCTCGAGATTGAGTCCATGTGTGTAAGTTTCATTTTGGTTTCTAGAAGCCCAACTATAGGAGGCTTTTTGTCCAGCACATCTCCTTAGCCATCGCTTTTTTAAGAGGGTCATTTAACCCTCTAACATTCTAGACTAGAATCATTTAGGGAAGATTTCCCTTTGAGTATATTCTTAGCCCTTCTCCTTAAGGATCTCCTTTTCGAGCTAGCTAAATGGGCCACTAATTTCGTAATTGGTTTGGCCTCGACTATAATTATAGTGCTCATTTGTATTTGCTGCTCGGTAATTATTTCCCCCTCTTTAGCTTGTTTGGTAATCTAAGCATTTGGAGGAATTTGCTTGTTGTTGTTGGCTATTTTCTCACAATTAGAGCAGTCCCCTTGTTCAGAAATTGGAGCTTCTTGCACTACTGCTTCCCTGGACAGGTTGTTCAGTCAGGGATTTGAACTTTCTTGTATTATCTCAATTGCAATCTGCGTTGAATCCTTCCCAAGCATCAAGTTTTCAAAAGTTGCCTGGACATGGAAATTATCCTCCAATCCAGAACTGACACTCTATTCTAAATGATTCACTAATGGTTCAATAGTCGAAGAGGCCAGATTATGTGGAATTACTACATAGCTATAGATTTCCTCCTCTATTAGATTTTCCTTCACTAATACATCGTAATTCTCATAATCATTTGATTGGATTTGGTTTTTATTGTTGTTGACTTTATTTTTCAAATGTAGAATATAATTGTGGGAAATTAATGTAATAAATAATAAAAAGGAAAAGGCACCATAGCTATTGTCTTTTTTCCGTCCTTTTTCTGCCAGTCCACGGTCATCTGACATATACATATGCCACTTTTACAGTTGAGTGCAATATTTTGAATCAGCATGTTGTTTATGATAATTCACAGCAGTAAATGAAGTAATGAAGTATATATGACAGCACTTTCATGATATTTTGAGTCAAAAGGGTCAAAAATTGCATGGAATCATTGCATTGCTTTTTTATTTTATGATAATCAACATGCTATTTTTGATAATTATTGCATTATTTTTTTATTTTAACGTGCATGTATGCTTAAATTTATAGGTTTTAATGGCTCAGTATAAGCCTTTTTTATTGTGGAAATTTCATGTTAGAGTTTGAATTTAGATATGATGGTGAGGATATTGCTACATTTGACAATATTGATGTTGACTTTGTTAGTAACAGACAAATAAACAAGATGGGATTGGAGTTAGGGTATAATTAAATTGACAAGGCACATTGAACCTAGTTTAAACTTTAAGGAGTCATTGAAAGTTATAGACTCAAATCAAAGTTGTATTCCGCTAGCAATCCTAATGCAAATACATGAAATTGTTAATATATATGTAACTCATCATGTAGACACACATATCAATGCTATTGATGATGATGAGAACATGAAGGGACATGATGCACAAAGGGATGAGAAAATGGAGGGACAAGGTGCACAAATGGATGATAATTTGGAGGGAGAAGGTGCACAAATGGATGAGAATTTGGAAGAACAAAGTGTACAATTTCAATGAAACTTCTTTATAGATATTCCAAATGACCAACATCCAATTGAAATTGAATCATCAGATCGTGGCAGTCCTATAAACATTGATTAATATCTTAATGGAGAGGAGGTAGGTGAAGCTTTACGTAGACCCTAACCAGACTCACAGTCCCACCCCACAACCTGCCTTCTCTTCTCTCCCTTCCCAAGGGCCTTCAATATTGACTATAAGCACTCCTTCTGGGACATCCATTTGGAATCGTAATTATTCTGATTAACGACAGGCCCTCCAACTAGGTTTAAACGTTTACAAAAGCTTCACCAACGTGAAATGTGAAAGGATATCATTTAAAGGAATATGGAAGTAGACAGAATTTCTAGCTTCTTTCTACCCAGTTGCACATATTCCGCAAAGGTGTAGTTCAGGTGCAGCCTGGAGAGGAGCTGAATTAGGCCATTAAATTTTTCCAGAAAAAGGGTAAAGTCCTACAACTATGAATTCTTTGGTGCTCTACTGTCTTCCACCTATGGAGAAAAAGGAATAATCAAGATTTTTATTTTCACCTAATAGTTTGATACACCGATTATTGCTTGACAGCACAGGTAGTTTCTATTCCATGCCTGTATAGGTAGATCCTATCAACTGTTCGTTTTTCTCTGTTAATGGACAAATGGTAACAGTGACTCTTAAGCAGTTACAGGGCTTTATCTTTTAGTTAGTTCAAAGGAATAGCTCAGTCAATAAGGACTGTTGTCTAACCTTCTCAATTGAGAGTACCCTTTTATCTTGAAATTGAATATCCACAGCTACATAAATTACAGCTAACCTCACCAAGATTAACAATTGAAACTTGAAAAGTATCTCTTCAGATTTTGCATGTTCACCTCTAGCCTTGTTGTCAAATGATGTCCAAAATGACTAAACCTATACTAGAAGCCGATAATAGACAATAAAATCTAAAACAGTGCAAATTTGAAAAATTCAGCTGCCGTTGCTGTCGTTGAGAATGAACGGAGGGTAGTTGCTGCTTCGTGATACCCAGATAAGTGATTCAATTTGGTCCTTCAAGCCCTTAATAAAAAATTTAAAAACTAAATTTCATGTATTATTTAATCAATCTAGACATACAGAAATAGTGCAACTAAGAAGAAACTCTTTTCTTCTCATTCATTCACAAAACTTTCAAATCTTAGACAATCATTGACGAAAAATATGACATAAAAATCATTGATCTAGCACTTATCGGAACTAGACATTCATCAACAACAAAAGCCTGAAAATAGGAACAAGATGGTCACTAAAAAAAATGTATTTCGGTCAACACCAGATTATGAAGTTAAGGACATGTAAATTCACTAGATAACCTCAACGGAAATTGTGCAGATCAAGTCAAATGCTTAAATAGAGTACATATTTCATAGGCAAAATCTTGCACCTTGAATATGAAAGAGGCCTCCAAAGGGTAAGTTTCGTCTAAGTAGAGCTGCTTGCTGGAGCAGACTGGTGGTCTATGACCACTGGAGGACGCGGAGCTTGATGACTTGCCACATTTTGCTTACGAGCCTTGTACATTTCTTCTGTCTCAATCAGAATTAACCTCTTAACCTGAAGATAAATGTGACATTCATTATCTAGGAAGACGATCAATGCAGTTTGTGAGCAGCTAAATATTAAAGACAAATCAGAGCCGATGCTAAAACCTGTTGGAGCATTCCCCTAACTGTCGGAGTATTCCATCGCATCACAGTCCGATTGCACTTACGAAGACGCAATGCCTCTAAGGTACGTCTGTGAAGCCTCCTGGTTCCTGGAATCCCCCTTACCAAGGTTATGTACAAATGAGGACTCCAAGCAATGGGGACCTGGGCTTTAAAAGCCTTAAAAGCATTTCCATTCATGATTAACTTCCCACCTGCAACACCAAACAAAACATCATCGAAAAACAGTGCTAGCACAAAGTCATAATGGTACTCCACAACAAAACATAGTTGGGGCTGAAGAAGTGAAAAGTAAAATTCCCACGAAGCCGGTAACAATCGCTTGAATTTTTTGTTGTAACGCAATATGGTAATAGAACTCATAGGTAAACCACCACCAGGGCACAAGGCTAACAAAGATATAAAAGAATGAATATGCTAAAATAAAGAGAAAAAATTAAATTCTTAATACGCGAGCTTCAGTGGATCTCTTGGAACTTTTGTCAAACAGGAACTGAGCGGAAAAGCGTGAAGCCATATTATAGCCCACAAGCACGCGGAGGACAAGAAATAGTTGCCCAAAATAACAAAAAGTTTGAAATCCTCTATCTAATGACAAAGCTCAAAGTCAAATTACATATTGATTTCCACCATTAACCAAAATAATTATACAAAAATCAAGAAACTACGCGAAGAATGTGAATTGAAAACTTACATTGAGGGGTGAGAATAGAAGAGAAGAAAAAAAATCCACAAATTAAGAAGTTATAATCAATGTGAAAAAGAAAAACAGAAAAGCTGAAACGCCACTTTCACTCACTGGTGACTACACAACAGAGAAGTGTTGGTTGGCTAGGTGAAGAGCCGCGACCGATGATAGTATGGACGTGACGAAAGCGACTACACTAGACCAGGAGAGAGAGAAAGAGAGAGCAGCTACGTTCATAAGGCAATAAATAAAAATTATGCTTGCTTTTAATGTTTCAAATTTACAACAAATTTCTCGCCTTTGTATATGTCTATATCAATGTTATGGATTTCGTACCGGGGTCGGTACCGGATTGGGCTCTGAAACGGAACTGTACCGGTACCGGTAGATACCGGGTACCGTTTCGGGATATTTTTTAAAATTATAAAATAGTCCCTAAACTTTTTAAAAATTGCAAAATAGTCCATATTGATATATCATACAGCTGTACTGTATACTTTACTAGTTTACTGTTTACA
>JANIHZ010000007.1:17369486-17382376 GCA_027478365.1 Erythroxylum rufum | reverse complement strand
TTAAAGCTGTAGCAAAGGAGTCGGTAATTCTCTTCATCTTGTTCATGGTTTTATTATCCTTATACCATATCATGTATAGATTGGCATGATGATTTGGATATGTTGCTTCTGTTGCAAAATGATTTCTTAAAAGTTTTGAAATCTACCGTTTCTCTAAATAAGCATGTTTTCCTTTTCTGATCCAATAAAAACATGGCAAAAAAACAGAAGCAAGGGAACTCCAAATCATCTGTACACACAACAAAACCCATGACTGAAATAAAACCGAAGGAAAAAATGAAAACTTAGCGGTCGAAGGAAAAAACCACACCTGAAGTCCATCGTTGAAGGGAAAACCTCACAAAAAACTGAAAGAGAAGCAGAGGAGGTCAGTGTACACATAACAAAACTTGGATGAAAGTCGAAGAAACAGGCTCGAGTCCATCGTGGAAGGGAAAACCTGTGAAAAAAACTCAAAGAGAAGCAGAGGAGGTCATAGAAAGGCCAGGCCGGAGAGCTAAAGAAAGAGAAAGTCGAAGGAAAAAAACCTGGATGAAAGTCGAAGGAACAGGGCCGAGTCCATCATGGAAGGGAAAACCTGAGAAAAAACTGAAAGAGAAGCAGAGGAGGTCAAAGGAAGGCCAGGCTGGAGAGCTAAAGAAAGAGAGGGAAAACTTTGCACAACTTTGAGTAAACGAGCGAATGAACGGAAGAGGGAGAGTGGAATTTAATCAAGAGGCAAATTTCGAGGCACGATACCAACCGTTAGATTAAATGGACGGACGAGATGGATTGTGTGGTCGTCCACCCAATTTTTCCTTAATATATATACTTAATGAAAACATAGGGTGAAATACGACGGAACACGATAGTCTGGTAAATAATATTCTAAAGCATTCATCCTTTAAAATATGGCACAATTGTAATTAGGGTTATCAACTTCACTTATCAAGACAATTATAATTAGGGATCACTAATCGACAAAAATGTAAAATGTTACATTTTCTTCTTTAGTTTTTGGTTTTTAATATTTATTTTATACCCGAATATGCTTACAATTTTTATATTTTAATTTGGAATGTAAATTTGTATCACATCTCATTGTAACTATATTTTTGTAAGAGATTGAATTAACTAAATCAAAATCAAAGAGCGAATAATAAAAACAACAATGAGATTGCCCGTAGCACGAGTTTACAGTCATTCAACAATCCACAAATTGGATTTTTAAAGAAAGTTTATTAATTAATGCTTTTGAGATTGTTTATTTTTATCAGACTGAGATCATCAAAGTGTTTTTAAATTGTGTCGAAAAAATTTCTCTATTTTTAAATATTTCAAAATTTGTGTTTTTGATCTTCCTTGTATCTTTTTTTTTTTTGGTCATCCTCTAAATTTGTTGCAAACAACTTCAAACTTTCTCTGGTTTCATTAGTTTTTTGAAATTAATCTTCTTCACCATACAAAGTTAAACTTCTTGTTCTTTGTTTTAGATAAAAACTAGAGAGTCACCCCACTTTATATGAAACTTAGGTTAGATTCACTCCAAATGGGGACTTTTTTGTTTTTTCCCCTTATTTTCATTGTTTCTGGTAGTTATTATTAGTGGAAATCACTATTTTAACAACAAGATTCTTCTCAGCTTTTTTTTGCGATTGCTTTTGCTATTCTTTTTTATTATTGTTATCTATTTCCTGAGGTTAATATTAGTATAACTTATCTAAGTTTCTTTTTATACTATTACAATTTTTATTTTCCCCTTTTATTTGGCTTTTTTAAGCCCTATTTTTTCTTTTCTCGAGTAGTCTTAGAGTCATTAGGGCATTGTTGTGCTTATTTTATATAGCTTGTGCTGGGTGTTAAGGTAGGTATGATTGCTTTGACTTCTTGTGACAATGTTAGGGCCCTTCAGTGAGTTTTGGGATAAGGAGGCAATAAAATGTTGAAAATTTATGAATAGGTTCTTGAAACAACAGAACTCTTATAGGGGAGTTATTAGAATTAATGAATATTTTAAATAAATATAAGATTCATAAAGCATTCATCTAGGAGACAAAGTAGACGGGGGCTAAAGCAAACGAGATAAATGGATTTAAACTTTTGTATTTAGAGTGTTCAAGGTAACGATATGTATAAGTGTCTTCGTTATTAAGGAACCCATACATCATATTTTGTAGGTAAAAACGAGAACTAAAGATAGGATTTTGTCTTTAGAGATTATGGTGAAAGATATTGTTTTCAATGTGGTATGTGCTTATGCACCCTAAGTAGGATTGGAAGAACAACTTAAGTGTCAATTTTGGGAAAAGCTAAATGAGGTGATTCAACAAAATTCCCTTAACAAGAAAGTTATTCTAGGAGGAGATTTTAATGGCTGTATAGGGGTTATCTTGGATGGGTATTCTTATTCTTATGGTACAGAGATAATAATGATAGTGGGACTGTTTTATTGGTGTAAGGCCCCAAAGTATACCCTAGTTGAAATAATACTTATTTATGAAAGTACATGTGTGATAGGAGTTAGAATTGTGCTATGATTAGAATATGAAAGACATATGACTTGAATTTTTGATCAAGTGGATTATAGTTAGTAAATTGGAATTAATTGATACCATTAGAGAATTAAGGTATTTAAATGTATATTTGGACTAGGAAAAGTGTCAAGTTCAAAGTGAAGTTGGTACATGAAAATTAGTATGACTACATCTATATTTTAAATGACATTTAGCACCATTGGATGATTGACATGTGGACTGGTTTTGTAGGTGACTAGTGGCAGCATCTTAATTAGGCAAATGACATTACATGCATTAAGGCATATGGCTTGATAATTTGAGGACACCTACAAGCAAGAGTTGAATCATTCCATCTCATTTTGGCAGCCTACTCACTAACTTTTGCTCCTTTCAACCGAAACTACTCACCCCTCTCAACTTCTGGAATTTTGCTTTGTTTTGGATCATCTTCACTTGCAAATCTTTATGTGTGCTGATTGTTTGGAAGGGCTGGTTCAGCTGGTTCTTTGAAGTTAAAGAGGTAAGGGATTTCTATTCTTGATAGCAAGTATTCATATAAGTTTTATGATACCTAATTTGGCCAAAAATATGTGTTATGATGTTGAACATCAGGTGCTGGAAAAATAATTCTGGTTTGGCATATGCTGCTTCGATTTTAATGTCTGAAAGATAAGGATTGTGAGTTGCTTACTGAATGACTTTGGAATTGGTTTTGGACATAAAATTGATGTGTAATTGATGCCTATAAATATGTGTTATGATGAAGAACATTAGGTGCTGGAAAAATAATTTTGGTTTGGCATATGCTGTTTTAGTTTTAATGTATTAAAGATAAGGATTGTGTGTTGTTTACTGAATGACTTTGGAATTGATTCTAGACAGAAAATTGATGTGTAATGGAGGCATTAATAAGGTGTAATTGAAGTGGAATTCATGAATTTTGGTGAAGGGGGTGTTGAAGGTGTAGGATGCGAGTTAATTGTAGTAGTTTCACTTAATAGGTTTCACTATATAGACATTGGTATTTTGGCCATTAGTTGACCTGAAGATGTCTAAATGGGGTGATTTTAATTGTAAATTAAACTAAATACATAGGTCTACAACTTTCATGAAGGAATATAATTTTATTTCTGTCTCAAAGAGTTTTGAAATTTCGATTGAAGTTGAGTTTTGGATTCTGCCACTGTTTAAGAATAGTCTCTAGTATTTTGGGGATAACTTGACAAATAATGAACCTAATTGTATGAACTATAGTTCATTAGAAACTTGAGACATAGAGGAACATTTTTCTAGAAGAACACATTGCTTAGAAGCCTCAGTTTCTACGTCAAAATGGCCATACAAATTTGACCCGAAACTTATCCTAAGAAAATCTGGAATTAAAAAATTCTAATCTTGGTTGTTTAATTATTGACATTTATAATGTTAGGACTTTTAACAATGGTTTTATTAAACTGATTTGAGGTTAAAAATGAACCTAGATAATGTTTAATTAATGGAGAAAAATATAATTGAGTTATGGTTTATTTATGGAGGTAATTACTTAAAGAATGTGAGATTAATTAATCTTGTGTTTAAAGTTGAAAGGAATGATATGTTTAAAAGTGAATGTGTTCTTTTGAATACCAATGTATTTCAAAAGGTTTATGTTATGATTGTTACAAAATGGAACTTTGTGTCATGTTATGGAATGTGTAAACACAAAATGCCTTTAATGGTACATTATTGCAAATGATTATGCTATTAGGCAAGATCAGTTGGCTATGTATTTATAAGTTCAATTAGAGGAAAGTGGAATAATGACATAACATCTTTTTCTTGTGATTGTGAAATCTAAATGGATTGTTTTTAAAACTGTCAAGTCCTAGTTGTGGGTAAATAGGCATGCCTAGAAGGGTCTGCAGCTGCTCCTTTAATACTTCGATGTCTCCTATTTTGACACTTCGGTGTCTCCTATTTCTGACACTTTAGTGTCATCTGTTAATGAGACTTAAGTCTCCCCTATTCTGTGATACCGATGACGGTATCTCCTGTATTAGTCCTATTATCCACTTTTATAAAAAGGATTAACAGACTAGCTTTTTTTGTGTTTTGATATATTCAAGTCTGATATAAGTTAAGTTCAGTTCTGATACAGCTAGATGTCGTTATGATGTAAATAAGATTTATTCAGATACTTTAAGGTTCTGTTTTGTGTTTTGATATTCTGTTCGAATATGAGTAAGTTTGAAGCAAGCATATTATGTATTCTATTCTGATATGTTATATTATGTTTTGATGCAAATGATATTAGGATGTTTAGTAATTTAAACAATTAAAGGTTATCTGAGATTTGATATGATTTATTGTAAGTGAATGCTAGATGATTGTTAGAAACAATCGCCGAATTATATGTGTTTAGTTTATCCCCACTAAGCTATATGCTTAGCATAGTGAATTTTACCTCGTGTAGGTTTTGTTAAGAAGACTTGAGATTGGGACAATATCAACCGCAGTGGCCAAGAAGAATGAGTTTTGTTTTGACAAAATGTATACTTGATTTTTTTCATTTTTGAGTTGTATCTGATAAATGATGACTTTTGAATTTGTTTGAAGGTTTGTAATAATTATATTGCAGGATGGATTGGGATTTAAGACATGTTTGTATTAAGTTCAATGTGTATAATGTATTTTTGTTTATAACTCAACTTGGAATGAAATATAGTGTATGTTTATCTGAATTGCTAAAAAGGAAGATTTAGAATGCTTTGGTTCGTTTGTACTATTTGTGTGGCATCCATATATTTTTATAGGGGGTATTTGGGGTGCTACATACCACTTATTGACATCTACTTAGTGGGACAAAAAGGAGCGGTACAAAGTAATTTATGATGTTAGAATTGATATTATAGGAATTATCATACGGAACTTCCCTGAAAGTGGCAATATTAGGAATCAAGGTCCTTAAATTAGCATAGTGAGTAGTATTAACAAGAGAACTCAAGAAATTCCAATTATCATGCCAAAAGTTGGTGGAAGCTCTATTACCTAACCTTTTTATAGTGTGAACTCTCATCTGCTCCCTAAACTTGAAGATGTTAAGCATAGTCTAAGATGAGATGCTTTAAGAGGAGCTAACTAAAAGCTACCAAATTTTAAATCATAGGAAAGCACCTATTTTACTCAAAGAGACTCCCTGTCCTTTAGGATCCTTTATAACCTCCTTGCTATGTGAATTTTGTTGCCAAACTTGATTGAGGCTATCTCTAAACCACCTTCATCTTTAGGCAAGCACACCGTCTCTTATTTAACCTTTTCTTTGTATTTTCTAACTGCATGACCAGTCCATAAGAAGGTTATGAAAAACCTTTCTATTGCCTTTATCAAACTCTTTGGAAAGACAATTTGAGAAGATCAATAAAGATGTAATGAATTCAATATTGAATTAATTAATTAACTCTACCAACACAAGTAAGGCTTTTGTTACACCACCTTCTAATCCTTTCCTGAATTTTTCCAATGAGAAGTAAGGACTCCCTATAACGTGGCCTCATATGAGAGATAGGAACTTCAAGATAGGTAAAAGGAAGTTGCTTCTATTGTAATCCTATTAACTTAGTAATCCAAGAAGAAAGATCTACAGCAGACGAGGATATAAAGAAGCAACTTTATCTTTGTTTATGTCAATTAAAGCTTCTCAAACCATTCATTAAGGCACTTCTAGAGTTGGAATCCACCCTAAATAAAATAAATAAGTTATAAAAAAAAAAAGAGGCTATGAATTTTAAGTTGCTTGCTTTTGAAATGATATTTGAAGCTCCTTTCTTGCTTTGTTACATGATTATTAGAACTATAGGTCGATTCAGTAAAGGAGAACCATAATCACTACTAGCTGGTTTTAGGCCTAAGGTAAGGAATTATTAGTAGCAATGTATAGCCACATTAACTTATAATAATCACCTTTAGTAAACCTCCTCCCAGTAAGCCTCTATACTTGCCAACATTATGTGCAAAAGGCTTCCACGGGTAAGAAACCAATACTTTATCTTGATATACTCATCATGTCTAATCACATAAATGGTATTGCATTCAGAAGCTCTTTATCTATACTAAACACTATATAAACTCTTGCATTACAAACCCTTTTCAACAAAGAAGTTGATTAATCTATAATGACTGTTTTCTAATTCAATTAGTTAGATGAATAAGTCCATTAGTTTTCCAATATTCTAAAGGAATATTATGCAAATTAACTTAAAAGGGACCTGTTTACATTTAATTTCTTAAAGCACAATTTCTGGTTACAAAAGTTAGAGAAATGGTGACAAATTATTAAAGTGCCAAGGTCTATGTTCAAGTATCTTTTATACACTAGAAGTGGAGTTAAATTTGAAGATAAATAAGCCTTCATCCTTTAGGAGCACATCCTCTAATCATGAGATATTCCAGTGTTTGTATGCCAAGCTTTTAAGGGTGGAAATACAGGCCACATAATAAGAAAGAAACCAATAGGTGAGCATTACCAAGAGCACTTTTATGCAACACTTGCAATGTTAGAGATACCACTCCATTCTCGATTCTAATAGAGGGAGGGAAAATCTAAAGGAGGATCGGAGAATTATCACTCACAATCTATTTCTAAGAGTACTATTTGGAGGCCGTAGTAGGAGCTTGTTTGGAGAAGATAAATAAACAATGGGAGATGTTTGGTTTGAATATCTTAGAGGGGTCAGCTATAGCTACATCATGTATGGAGGGTGGAGGACAAGATGTCAAGGCCAAAGGAATGTTAATAAGGATATTGACTTAGTTAGTTTAGGAGTAAGTGTTCGAACAAGATATCCCATAAATGATTAAAATATAAACCAAATGGAAAGTTGACAAAATTGTTAGTATAAATGGTAAATGAGCAAACCCAGGTTGGAGAACTGAAATTTGAAGAAGCTAATAGGAGCTAGACCGAAATGAAAGAGGAAGAAGCTAGTGTACCAAGCTGGTCAAAGCTTATGCACCCAAAGTATAAGTACCAGAAGGTCAGGTGGGAGTTACCAAATAGAAGGAAAAGTAAAGGAGGCACTTGATTGTCAATAACTAAAATAGCAACGAAAGCATGAAGAAGATGGAGGCCAAGTGGTAAAATCAAGCTGGCTGAGTTGTAGAAATCAAAAAATCAAAGAAAGAAGCAAAATCTCTGGAAGCAAAGCATGAGATATAGAAAGAAAAGGGCCATTCTCTCTCTAAGGGTTATTTAGAAGGCTTGTCACAAGTCAATCATAACATATGTAAAAACTTTTTATTGACATCTCTTAAGAAATATGTATAAAGATTTTATTCTAAAGTTTTAAGCTCGTGTCTTGACTTTAATAATACTTTTTTTGCATTTTATTATTGAATTGTACTTTTAAATATCTTGTTTCTCATATTTTAATGCAAAATTGAGAATAATTGATTAAATAAATATTAAAATATGCCTTTAAATATGGTAAATTCTGTGGTACTGAATTTTTTTTATAAAAGATATTAAATTGTGATTTGTCTTATTTCAGCTAATATTGAAAAACGCTTTATTGAATCAGTTCTACTAGCTGGTTCAATGCAATTAGATTTTTTCAAAAAAACATATACTCTTCTATCCCCAATAATTGAAATCATTCTTAATAGAGATTTAACTATTAATAATAACCAAGAATCATGCAATCATGTTATGTTGTCAACCTAATTTCATGCTCCACATATCTAGTCAATAATAATGTAAGTTATGAGTTGTATAATAACTATTCCAATCTTGTAATGTCTTATAACTATTCCAATATTGTAATGTCTTATAACTTATATATAAAGGCTACTTATATACAGAGTAAATCATTTAAAAATAAATGCACAAAGAGTACGTTATTTCTCAGATTTCTTATGGTATTAGAACAATAATCCTCACACAAGGTTTCTTTTTTTATGACAAATCCAACTGAATCATCGAGGTATATTCCAATTACCGCGTAATAAGTTATACCTTTATCAAAAAGATTACAACTCATTATATCAATGCTACTCCTCAAATCCCTTTAGAACTATCTCACTTTAATTACTCCTCGTAGAAAACGACATTTGAATCCTTATTAATTGGCTAAGACCTGATTAGATATGTTAATGGTATATATCCTTCTCATTTTGACAATGATCCTTCTTCACAATCTACCGATGCCATTTGGATACATTAAGAAAAATTAATTCTTCATACCATATTGGCCTCTTGCATATCATTAGCAGTTCCGTTTTTTGCATCATAAATAAATTCTTATGAAGCATGAAAGAACTTGCAATGCTTATTTATCTGATTATGAAAGAACTTGCAATGCTTATTGTCTTTTGGGACTTGTTTACATAGATTTTTGGGGTCTCTCTCCCCTCAAATCAATAGATGGGTTTTTATGTTATGTTATTCTTTGTTGATCATTACTTTAACTATTATTGGATTTTCCCAATTTGGAAAAATATAATATTTATTCAATTTTCACTCAACTTAAAATTTTATCTTAAAACTATTTTGAAACAAAAATAAAAAACATTTATTTTGAATATCAAGGTCTTAATACATTGTTATCAACTGATGACATTCAAAACTTGACCCACCCACCATACACTCCCTCACATAATGGAACATCAAAACACCACCTCCTCTACACAATTGAAATAGGTCTCACATTACTTCACACTATTTTGCTCCACTAAATATTTGGTTTTATAACTTTATTAAAATAACTTACTTTGTAAATAGGATGCTCTCTTCCTCTCTAGAGTCACACACACCATATGAAACTTAACTTCAAATTTCTCCAAATTACTCAAAACTTGGTTTCAAATTTCTCCAAATTACTCAAAACTAAGAACATTTGGATGTTTGTGCTTCCCACGGTTAAAAACTTATAATAATAGCAAAATTAAATCAAATTCATGTCCTTGTGTATTTCTTGTTTATAATGGCAATCAAAATTCTTGGATATCTTAATAAATTGTCTTTTTATCTCTCAACATGTCATAATCGATGAAAAATTGTTTCCTATTCCTTAAATTAATCCTTCTACTCCTCGAATAAATCAATTTTACATTTCTTTTTGTGCTTCCTATTATTTTAATCTAGCTAATTTTGTACTATCCTCATGTCCACAGTCATCCACTACCCCTTTTAATGAAGCATTTTCATCATTGCCATAAGAAGAGTCATCTAGTGCTGACAACACTTAATAAATACTTGACCCATCCATTAGTCATTATCCTTATCAATGGCCTTTTAAATAAGTGATCCTCAAATGTACGCATATGCATAGACTATCTTCCCACCAACTTCCACCAATCATATGAATGCATTATCTAATCATTTGATCATAAAATAATATCTTCAAATATGAACAAATCCATATCACCACAAGATACCCCCTACTCTAACCATTGTAACCAACATATGTTTCTACAACTTTAAGTGTAACATCCCAGATCACCCGCTTACAGATATTGTTCGCTTTGGGCCTTGGCCCAGCTAAGCCCTCACGGTTTTGCTTATCCCGATGCTTTCCTAGGAGGTCACCTATCCTAGAACTACTCTCACCCAAACATGTTTAACCTCGGAGTTCTGATGGGATCCGGTGCATTAGGCTATGGAAAACGCGTTTGTAAGGGAGAGGTATCCGTACCCTTATAAGGCGTACTTCATTCCGCTCTCCAACCGATGTAAGATCTCACACTCTCTACCCCTTTAGGGCCTAGCCCTCTTTGGGGTCCAGCCTAGCTGGCACAGCGGTTCGGGTACCAGCTCTGATACCACTTGCCCAAGGAATCCTATCTCCCTCAACCAAAATTTACACTTTGAGAACTTCGCTTACAATTGTCTTTCGCAAAGTATCTGTAGCATAATCCGAAGATGTGTAGCATTCTCCTCTTCATCCTTAAAGTAAATCAGAAGATCATCAATGAAGACTATGATAAACTGATCTATATAAGGAGGGAACACCCTGTTCATAAAATCCATAAATACTGCAGGTGCATTTACCAATCCGAATGGCATTACCAAAAATTCATAGTGTCCATACCTCGTTTAGAAGGCAGTCTTTTGTATATCATTCTCATCAATCTTCAATTGACAGTACCTAGACCTCATATCTATTTTTGATAATATTGTAGCTCCTCTTAACTAATCAAATAAATCATCGACCCTGAGAATTGGATATTTATTCTTGTTGGTAACCCAATTTAACTGCTGATAATCAACACATAAGCAGAGGGTCCTATCTCGTTTTTTTTTTACAAACAATACTGGTGCTCCCTATAGTGAATGACTTGGTCTGATGAAACCCTTATTCACTAACTCTTGTAATTGAATCTTCAACTATTTCAATTCTGTTGGTGTCGTGCGATACAGTGGTATAGATATTGAAGTTGTCCTTAGGACCAAGTCAGTGGTGAAATCAAATTCCCGATCAGGTGGCAATCTAGGCAACTCCTTCGGAAAAACATTAGGGAACTCACACACAATGGGGACATCTCCCAGTTCAACCCTCTTTGTCGAAGTGTCAATCACATGTGTAAGGAATGCCTGGCATCCCTGACAAATCAACCTCTTGACCTTGGTCACCGATATAAAACAACTCGAGAGTACTCGTCAGTCACTAATAAATTTAATTGGGACTCCATCCTGAGGTTCAAACACTACCTCTTTCTTAAAACTGTCAATCCTAGTGTGATACCTCTCTAACCAGTCAATCCCCAATACCACCTTAAAATCCTAAAGATCGAGGGGAATAAGATCTGCCTCCAATACAACATTGCCTATCTTTATCTCACAAGCTCTATATACTTCATCACAAGCCACTTAATCTCTAAGAGGAGTGACTATAATAAGAGGGGGATCTAATGGCTTCAGGGGATGACTAATATCCTCTAGCTCAAGTCTCAAAGGTCTAACCTAGCGACGACTTCCCCTTCCTCATCCAACCATGTTATCCCTATAAATTAAAGAAAAAGACATTGTTTAATAAAAGAGATCAGGCTAAGCCTAGCTTATCCGATACCCCAACATCCCATGAAGTGTCGATAAGTACTCTGATCGAGGTCAAAATCATCCGACCGTTAAAGACGTCAACTTAACGATCCGAGACTCAACTTCGCAACCAAAGACTTTCGACAACCAAACTCGACTCCTAAGGATCATGAACTTTTTGAAAACGGAAATAACACTTTTGAAAATGCAAAATCTTGGCTCTGATACCAATTTAATTGTCACAACCCGGTACCACATCGGGCTTATGATAACTACCGCATAACCGGACTAAGGACACTCACGGTATCCTTAATCTGACTATGCAAGGCTAACTGAAAATCTATTCTTTCTTTTCTTTTTTTGAGAAATTTGGGCAGCATAACGACTGTGTTTTAAAAATCTCAAAAGATGGAAACACTTTTAAACACACTTCTATATTTGCATCCAACCACAACTTCAGGACTTTAATGTCCACTCAAGGTAATCTCAACAATAGTATTAAAAGATTCATGCATAAATTCATTTATAAAACATAAAGCAATCAAAAGTTAACTTACAAAATCATAAAGCATATCTACATAAACACAGTTCACGAGCCGCTAAACAATAAAATTACAAAATAGGAAACTACCCATGTGTGGTAATACCTCAAAAATGTCAAAAGACCACACGGCCCACTCAAAGCTTCAAATTCACCAAACTAACTTGCATGGTTGGAAAGCGGAGGGGGTGAGTACACCAGGTACTCCGTGAGCAAGAAAAACATATATCACAAATAGAATTCGATTCATACCAAAACGGTGTAGGTAACCTATGAAGTGAATATATATCACATAAAAATGCATAGGCCCAGCCTATGACTTAACTTATCCTGGTTAAGAATTATATAGGCCTAGCCTATTAACTCACTCATTCAGTGAACATAGGTTCCAGTTCCAGTACACAAAAGCATAAAAACATCATATATATTAATCAAACCTCGATTGGAAAACTATTATCAGGATAAGCCAAAACAATCATGTGTGTCACCATTAGTTGGCCAAACTAATGTGCACACCCACCGATACTCGGTGTTGGCCCGACTTTCGTCCATGGTGAGTCCGGACTACAGTCAATAAGAGCGTCATGACTCTGGGTGATGACCTCGTTAGTGTCCAGACCCTAGGTGTGGAATCACCTACAAGTTCTGTAGAAAGGTGTCGATATGATGACTCAACTTTTATATACCAGCGTCAAGAGTACGGGGGTCGCTTAATCAGTAATCAGTTGTGCCCAGCACACTATTGGCCAATCGTTTCCTCACCAATTACAAAACAAATCATATACAATTATTAAGTATAAAAATCAAGTAAGGCACCATGCCTTTATTTATCGGTCCAACCGAT
>JANIHZ010000007.1:16973247-16984201 GCA_027478365.1 Erythroxylum rufum | reverse complement strand
GTTTTCGATTATACTTCACGATGTTGTATGGTCTTTTCCACAGTATATTTTGAATATTCGGGCCATACGCGATCCAACAGTTGGATGGTTCACATTTGAATATATACCGTAAGCTTTTACCTGTGCCTGCCTTATAGAAATCTGTCTAACAAAGAATGTTAGTTCATCTAAACGATGTTTTATGGATGAATTTCTTACCTCATTCCCTAAGAACATTGTTACAAATGTCATATTGTTGAATGTTTATTGCCATATGCTCGATTAATTTCCTTACCTCCTCTGGATTCTTTTTACATAGTGCTCCACCATTTGCTGCATCTACCAAGCTTCTATTTGTAGGCAATAATTGCTTATAAAAATATTGGATAAAGAGTTATTTCATGATATTGTGATCAGGGTAGGTAGCACACAACATCTTGAAGTGCTCCCAATAACTTTAAAGGGATTCTTTATAATGTTGCTTCATCCCACAAATCTCTTTTCTTATGCTAGTTGTATTTGATGTTGGAAAATACTTATCTAAAAACAACCTCTTCATTTTAGTCCAAGTGTTCACATTTGTTGTAGGGAAAAAAAACAATCTTTTGCTACATCTTTTAGTGAAATGGAAAGGCTCTCAACATAATCTGCTCTTCTATCACCTTGGAGGTTTCATACTAAGATAGACCATATTGAACTCCTTGAGATGCTTGTGATCATCCTTACTTAGAAGACCATGAAAGTTAGGCAAAAGAAGACTTAAGCTTAGAAATAATATGTTTAGTAAAATTTGGAAAAGTAATGCATATGTGTCTTTAAGTAGAGTTTAGGGCAATCAACTCTCTTATAGTTCTTGTATTGGCCATGGTTTGCTCAAATTCAATTCCTTGCTGTATCTTAGAGTTGTTTTGTTTTCCCTATGTAACCTTTGCGGTGTCCTTTTCATCTTGAGATCAAATTGTACAGGATCTTAATAAGGATATCTTGTCAATACCATAAACAAACATTAACAAACATAAAAAGATAAAGAAACAATTGTTAAAATCAAATATAAACGAATATATATACAAAAAACCATTTAATACAAAAAATAATAAATAATTCACTTCACTCCCTAGCAATGATGCCAAAATTCTTGACATGCATTGAACACAGCTAAAAATAGAATCCAACTCTACACAACTAATTTTTTAATAGTGGTGAGCAAGGAACATATCCACAGAGAGTGTGTACTTAGCATTTGTAATAAGTAAACCAGTGTTTATGATTATGATGAATTAGATTAACAAAATAATGTAAAACTAAGTTATTAAAGTTAAAAGAAATCAAGTAGTACGCAATCAATTTTCATGTTGTTTTCATTTCTGTTTTTGAAACTATTAACCATATATTAACAATAGCCTCTATTGATCCTTGTTTTCCCTTAGGTTGTATCTAATTAATTCAAGCTCTTTAATTAGGTCTAGCTTTTAGACAACCTAGAATAAGCTCTCTAAATTTAGTATAAAAAGTATATTATAAAATAGTAAAATAGGTTAATTTAGGTAAAAAACCATATAAGCTCGGGTCATTTAACCTATGTTATGTTATACCTAATGATGTGTGACCATTAGTTTACCACAAATGAATTAGAATTGCAATAATTATGTAATGCAAGCTAGATTTTAGCAATGAGTTCATACATGAATAATCTATTTGTAGTGTCTAAATTATTCATACATAAATCCTAAAACATTAATCATAGAATAACACAATCAATTCTGAAAGAGAGTAAGAACATCACTAGATTAATCAATGCCCAAACATGTTTGTCGGCCTTGATATCCCTTTTGAATTGTAAAGATGAAGTTTAGCTCTCCAAAGGGTAGGAATCGAACCCCTTTCAAGCCTCTAAAGTCTTTATGCCTCATTTGATCTCTTAAATGCCTTTTTATAGTAAAAATTATTATTTTCTCACAATACACGGTTAGCTACACTGGTATGTAGGTGACTATGTGTGTGAAAACTGTAAGAATCGTGAACTTACACATCTATTATGAGCTATACATCCACTTGCATAGCCATGTCGCTCACTTGCATGATTGTTTAAGTCTATACATAGTTGTGTAGGTTATGAAAGTGGTTGAAACTACAACTTCGCTCTCCTACATGCATCTAGTAAGTAGCAAAGTCTTATATATAACTGTATAAGTTGCATTAACTTCATCTCTTGCATTCTTTATCCAATATTCACGCTAATTCATCTCCTTTTTGCTTCCATGAAGGAAAATAAGATTGAACATTTATAAAATGGCTCAAATTGTACATAAAACAAAATATGATCCAAAATAAGTTTCTTAAACAAAACATAACATTAATCACTAAGAAGTAAGGAGTAAATTTATTGTCAATCAAGCACTTATCAACCGTATTTCCTAAAAATAGACAGTCTCAAGAATAAAGAAATAAATTTCAAATCCAAGGAAAAAATTAAACATTCAATGTTTTTAGTCATGATCAATTAATAACCATTCACTTCAAAGAATAAGCAATCAAGGGATAGACTTTGACAAGTTGTGTTTAAAAGTAAGATCAATCTATAGGTAACTCAAACACTTTTCATGATCAAGACATTCCATAACTTTTCATATCACTTTTATTCTCCTCCACTAATGATTCATATGCATAACTTGAATTAAAATAATTTTTAAGGTTGTAATAGGAATAAAGGTTAAGGTGATAAATATTTAGGTTATGTTATGGAAAAGGCATCAAAACTAATGAAGCAGGACAAACACTTAATAAAGTGTCAAGTGCAAAAAAATTGACATCCAATGATCTTTGGGTACCATCAACTATGATGAATGCAAAAACTCTCTATTCCAAAACTTAAATTCAAGTCTTTAAACCAAAAACCAAACGAAGCACAAAAAAGGAGAAACCATCCATAATAATAATAATGATGATGAACAGTATAATATGACCATACAGAGTGATCCTTCATAACAACTTCTTCCTTATTGATATTGTAATCAAGTCTTCCATTCCATACGAGGGAGGATTAACATGAATTACTTGCAAAATGAATAATTTTCCTTATTGATAACTTATTTTCTTATATATTCATTTTCATTTCTTTTCTCTTTTTTAAAGATAAAAAACAAAGACAAAGATTTAGAGAAACTACGATGTGTGGTGAACACACTAGAAAATAAAACCTAACTCTACTCTCCATAGGTCATAAAGAAGTAAGAGATTTGCCCACTTCGTGCTTCTAAAATGATTCATACCTTCTTTAGCAACTTGAATGTCTATTTGTAGCAAAAATTATGGTTATGAGAGATACAAAATTGGATACATCCAACTGTGTATATCAAAATTTCCCCAATTCGTGTTTCTACACATTTTATATGAGATACATGACCTAATATATGGCAATGTATCTCAATTACACGACCGTGTATGTACTTACATGACCATGTAAGTTACAGAGTTTGCTAAAACTTCATTTCTTTCATTTTCTTGTCCCGTCTTCACCCTAATTCATCTCCTTCTTATTCCACAAAGGAAAATAAGGTTGAACATAAAGAGGATGGCTCCAAGGATGTGTTTTAGAAATTATTAGCTCTTGTGCTTCCAAATTGTACCTAAAACCAGATATGAACCAAGATAAGTATCTTAAGCACTTCATAATATTAATCACTAAGTATTGGGGAGTAAATATATAATCAATCAAGAACTCATCAAACTACATCAACAATGGAACTTATTGATAATAAATAATAATCACAATCTATCAATTATAACTAACTCACATATATAAACACCCCTACACTTATTCTCTTGTGTATCTAAACATATCAACAATCACAAATGCTCCACTAACTTTAAAGCCTGCCATAAATATCACCAATCACTAATGGTCCACTAGGTTTAAAGATCAGGTAAGAAATTTCTTTAGATTAAAGGCACGTAATGTGGTTAAGCACAAAAAAAAAGTTAATAAAGCTTAAGGGGCCTAATAATAAGATAAATCATGTCATTAGGTAGGCTATTTAGATATTGTAGCTCACAAAATAAAGAGTGCCTATATCATTTGAATATTAATTCTTGTGACAAAAATGTGGTCTCAAATAAAAAATCAAGGCAAAATTAGGATGTACATGTCATGAAGGTCAATCATGAACAAAAGACAATGAGACTGATATGGATGTGTCAGTATAAGAGGCTTAAATCTCATAAGCTGATATCTACCCATTAGTCTCTACTCCAAAGGAAACATGGATTAACCAACCATAAGAGTAAAAATACATACCTAAGTTGGTATGAATTTTTTAGTTAATTATACTCTTTAATTATAATTATATGATCATAAAAGCAATTAGAAAAGAGAGAATTTTTTTAATATACAAAAAAGCTTAAACACACGTAAGAAACAAACTTAAAAACACATATAATAAATATGTTTTCCACCCCATACCTAAAATTTATACTTTCTATAAGGTAATATTAAATGTAAGAGATGGAACATTCAATAAAAATAGCAATTGAGAAAATGTAAAAGAAAAGTGACAAACTCCATATGGGTTGCCTCCCAAACAATGCCTCTGTTTATTATCGTTGGCTCAACCATATTTTCTTTGTTACGTGATAAAATTTTGATCTTCAACTGTCACCACTTCTACTTTATCCACTGGAAATTATTTATAAATTGGCTTTAGGTGATGACCATTTACTTTAAGCATATTCCTTGTTTTCAGTCCCTAAATCTCTACTGCACCACAGGGTTCAACATTAAAAACATTAAAAACCATAAAAGATCAACCTAATGAGAACACAACTTACTTGGAAACACTTTAAATATAGAATAATAAAGAAGCATTTTTTGATGAACAGTATCGCTTTTCTTCGAAATCATCTTATCATGGACAACTTTAGTCTTCTCATTTGTTGTAACATTTTCTGATTTATCTTCGCACTTCCACTTAGAAAATTCCTGTGCTAAAGGGTGAATCATATCAATCATAAACATAGAATGGTCATCTTATAGGTGTTTCATCGAATACAAAATATTAAAATTAAACACTTCCCATTAAATTCCATTGTGAGGGTGCCCTCATGAACATATATCTTAGTTTGGACCATGTTAAGGAACGATATCCCTTATATGGTAGTTCATTCACCTACATAAGCATATCCTCGTTCATCCCATCTGAATAAGAATTAGTTTGATTAGCCAATTATATGAGAACATTAGTTTCTTTCAACAGGCCTAAATTTAAAGAACCAAAAATGGAATGAGGCATAACATTAATTGATGCTCCTTACTCTAGCCTGGCTTATTTAATAATAGTGTTACAAAATTTTCAAGGATGGTAAACAGGCCTGAATCCTTACACTTAGGAGGTATTTTCGTTTTGAAGACTATAGAAACATTTTCATCCATCCTGATCATTTCATTACTTTTAAATTTACACTTTTTGAAAACATAATTCCTAAAGCAAATTTGCATACCTTGGCACCTGCTTGATCACATTCAGCAATGGTATATTCATTTCAACCTTCCAAAAGTTTCCTAGATCTCCTTATCCTCGTTCTTCTTATTTGACTTAGCTAACCGGCTAGAGAAAGGTGAAGGGTTAGACTTAACTATATTTGGAGCATTAGGATATACCTTTGAACTATATAAGGTGTCCCCTTCTTTTTTTTTTTTGCTCCCTCTTAATGTGCTCTTTATTGGCCATCATTTGTATGGTCATCTCAATATCCTCAAGCTTCCTACCACTCCTCAAGGTGATTGTACTAACATTTTTTTTGTTTATCTTAGTTAATGATGGCAATTTTCCTCAACTCTGAGCTTTTATATAGTTGATAGCAACTGCCATTTGACACATATGGTTTTTCAAATTCTAAATGCTAGACCTTGTCTCTTAAAATTGAGATCTTGTCTCCTACTGAAACTATTTTACTTCCTAGTGGAATATCAAAATGTTAGTAGCAAGAGACTTTAACTATATTTTTCAATGATGTATCTAAATTAAAGAAGGAGGCTTGTGGGCTAGGTTGAAATTTTTGTGCACCCTACAACCTATGCTGAAACTATTTTACTTCCTAGTGGACTATTAAAATGTTAGTAGCAAGAGACTTTAACTATATTTTTCAATGATGCATATAAAATAAAGAAGGAGGCTTGTGGGCCAGGTTGAAATTTTTGTGCACCCTACAACCTATGTGGGAATTAGTTATTGTACCTATTGTTGGCCCCCGAATTTTTTTAAAAAATTAAGCATGATTTAAATGAATTATGAGGTTGATCGATTAAATTTTGAAGTTGATTTTTATGTCTATGTTAGTAGGATTTTATTATAAGGGTTAGTTGAATTAAGGTAACAAGAGCGTTCAAGGGCAAAATTGGCAAGACACTTAAGTTTAAAAGCCATAAGCATTAAAGGAAGGGGCAAAATGGGCAATTTACATTCATTAAGGGAATCATTGGAAAGAAAAATGTTGTCTTGCTTTTGGAAGAGTAAGAAAACGTGAGTGAGAGAAAAAGAAGAGGAAAAAATAATGAAGAGAAGAAAAGAAGGAAGAAAATTAGGGTTTTTCGAGATCTTGAAGAATTTGAAGACATTGAAGCTAAACCAGTAAGTATAAGCATTAATCCTTCTTGATTTGTTGAATAAAGCATATCTAGTGATAGTTAGAAGTGAAAAGGAAGTTGAATATGTGTAGGAAGTTGTTTATGAATGGTATATGCAAATGTTCTCTTTTTTGGGTTAATGATTAAAGATAGATCATGATTTATTTGTGAATGATATTGAGTTTGAAATGAAGTTAAGAATGAAGTGTAAATGAAGTAGAAAGGATGATTTTTGTATAAGATGTGTTAGGTATAGATGTTTGGATGCGAAAAATCTGGAAAATGGGATGAGGGCTGGAAATTTCGTAGGCTTCTGGACAAGTTCACCGCGGCGAGGCTAGAAATCCACTTTTTTGCATAGACATGTTTTGGTATTTTAGGCATAACTTTTTTTTGTGTTATCCAAATGGAGTGATTTTTGATTTGGAGTAAACTAGAGACATAGGAAAAATTGTCTGAAGAAATCGAGTTTTAATTCAGTCTCTAAGAACTTCAACTTTTGGATGGAAGTTGGGCATAGAATATTGTTTTAGTATAAGAACAGTCCGAAAATGCTTGGAGTATAACTTTCAGATTTCTGAACCAAATTGAATGATTTTTGTGTCATTAGAAACTTAAGACAATGAGGAACATTTTTCTAAACGGAAGTGCTAGCAAATTTCTTCATTTAACTGATTCGAATGATCGTGGAAAATTGACCCAAAGGTCTAGACTTTTGGAAGAGTTTGATTATTTAGCATTTATCTTAGTGAATATGCTATATATATATGGGTCCTCAAATTGTATTCCTATTGAATGGGGATTTTGTCATTGATAAAAGGAATCAAGGAAGGCAAGAGGATCAAGAGGAGAGGCATCTTTGAGCAAGTTATAAGCAAGGATTCTTGAGGTGGGTTTCATGTTTATAATAGAGTTAATGAGCCATGACTATGTTTTTAAAAGAAAGAGAATTAAATGATTACAATTGTTTTATAAATGTTGCATTATTGCTATTTGAATGATTTGAGAAATTGCTAAATGTTTGGTATATGAATTGTGTTGATGAATTGTGAAATGTTTTTCGAAATATTTCATGCTCATGAAAACATGTTTTCAAAATGTGCCATTGGGCAATCTGTTTTCAAGTCATGAAATACATGTTATGTGGGTTTGGTATGGTCCATTCTATATGTCAAGTGCACTTCAACTAAAGGCTTCTCCCACCTGCCCGCTAGTGATATGGATCTCCTTCAAGGCTCCCACATGTTTACGAATATACAAAACTACTATGTGGGATTGTGTTAGTTTGTTTTGTTCACGACTACACAGGACCATTATATGGGAATTTATTAGTTCGTTCTGTTTATAGACCTCCCAAACCATTCTGATGTGCTTTTGTGCCCATATATGTTTGACAAGATTGATGCATACATGATTTGTACTATTGTGAATTGTTTGACAAATTGAGAATTTCATGAAATAAGCGTTTTATGATTTTTAATTGCAGAATCACTATGGTTATGAAAAGGTGCAATGACAATGAGTTTTATAAAGGAGTTTTTGCTTGTTTCTCAATTATAAACTTGTTACCCACGAGCTTTAAGTTACCCCCCATTTCCGTCCCATCTTCAGGTGATAAGGAAGAGATCGAGGGATCAAGAGTATAAGGGCATTACTTTAAAATCTGCATATTTTGGAATTTAAGTTATTTTTGTAAAATACAAGGCTTAGTCACATTTCAAGGGTCATTAGTTCATGTAACTTTTGTACTTGGATATTTGAGATATTGATGTATTATGGCTTGAAATTCTGATAAAGATTTGTAAAAATTGTTACTTTTGATGTTAAGTTGAAATATGAAATTATGTATGGATGAGGTTGAATTGAAATTAGGTATACTTGAGGAAGTTATCGATTTGAGATGATTATTTTGATTATGAGTTGTTATTACATATATATAAGTGAGATGTTATGGGAGAAAGATAGGATTTATGAATACTGAGAATTAGTTGTAAGAAACGAATTAAATGAAAAGAGATTAAAGAGTATGATGAGACAATATTGAATTGTTATGAAATGATGTTGCATTAGTTTTCCGTATCACAACATTTTAGCTTTCCAATGATATGGAGTTTTGTTTTGGAAATGAGTTGAAGAGTTGAAGAAGCTCCTTGTGTTCAAATGATCTTTGTAAAGTTGTTATAGATTTGGAGAATGGTGTGTGCATTTAGCATTATGTGATGTTGGGGGTCCAGGTGAAGTTTCAGGGGTTTCGTCGCGTCGAAGCCACTAGCATGGTCGCGGTGAACCTTTCCCGAGAGCAATTCTCGCTTAATCCTGGAACTTCGCCGTGGTGAAATTTTCCTGAAGGGTCTCAGCAGAAGTTCCCATCTGTTAGCCACAACGAAACATAGAGTTTGCCGCCCCCTTTCGAAGGATTTTTCCTTCCAAAATGAAGGGTTTTCGACAGTAAGACGCTCACGGTTTTATATGAGTTCTAAGAGTGAGGCTCCGGAAAATCGGGACCCAACAGTTTTGGTATCAGAGCATAAAGATGAACCGATAATAGTTAAGGAGATTTCATAGGAATACGCTCACGTTTTATGATTCTGGGGTTGGGCTCCGAAAATGGGGTTTAGCATGTTATATTTAAAATAGAGTATTTTTGCGACCTATTTTAAATAAAACTCCATGAGTTATGGAAAGCAAGAAAGCCAAATATTTCTTACTTTCATCCTTTTGGTTGCAAATGCACTATATTGAATACAAAAGAAAATTTGGATAAATTTGATTCTAAGATCAATTCAGGAATTTTTCTAAGATATTCGATAACTTCTAAAGCTTATAGAGTTTATAATCTTGTTTTGAAATCTGTTGAAGAATCCATGCATGTTAAATTTGATGATGATTCTCATCTAGATAGAAGAGATGATTCTAATGATGAAACTTTATCTTCTCCTTTAGTCAATAATCTAGACATATCACCACCAAATGATCCACCTGATAAGGTAGAAGATATTTCTGAAAACCTTACCTGCGTTTGCTTGCTGTCCTCAGGGGTGAGGACAGTGGACAAGGATGCAAAAGTTCTGTCCTTCATCCTGTTTGCTTGCTGTCCTCGCCCATTTTTGTTCCGTCTTCAGAGGACAAGGAAAGAAATTTTTGTTTCTTCCAAAACTAAGGTACAAAAATTCTTGTCCGACGGACAAGATTATGAAAAGTCCAAAATAACCTCGTGTAACGTCTGAAACCTAAAACAAAATTACCCATCTCCTTTTGCAACTATATATCATGTTGACCACATTACACTGCTTATTTCATCTACACATACCATATTAATGGATTGTTCCCTCACATTGATTTTATGGTTTATAAGGTACGTTAGAGACCTTCTTCTCAATCCTTATGCATCTAAGATTGCCGCCACTATTCAAGGTAAACTGACATACACCCATACAATCTGAGCTCTCTCCCCCTAAACTGATTTTTCTATGTTTAGCTTTTCTGGGTAATATGTATTTGGTTGTGTTCTACCTATTGAAGGAATCTGAACTCTTTACTGATGAAGATTTCGAGCTTGTTTCTCATTAAATAAATTTCTTGGGTCCTAACTTGAAATTAAACTTTCTTTGAGAAAACCATTTTATGTTTCTGGTGATTTGTTTAAGGTAAAGCTAATAGGTAAGAAACATTAAAGTGATGATGGTAACTGTTCTGTTGGAAGTTTCTACAATGTCTGTAGAATCTAAGCTTAGAAAAAGGTTTCTTTTAGTGAAAACCTTTCCAGGTAACTATGTGGGCGTAATCAGAAGTTCTTAAACTAATGTGACATCGTTAACCTCTTTAAGACAAATCTACCTTTTAACATGGAACATAGAATTCAAGCTATATAGTTCAACATTTAAGAAAATGGTCTTAACGGATGTGAAGTTCATTTTATATGTATATATTGCTTGCTTATTCATTTATCCCATTCTTAAATGTGTCAATATAAATGTAAAATGTTAGAAATAGTGTGCAGTACCGAAAATGCAATTCGAAGGTGCAAGCCTAGCAGGTTGTAGGATAGATCCGTATGGTTTTCCATGTAATGATCTAATACTCAAATTCTACACTTCTGTCCCTATTAAATTTTGCTCGTAAAAGTTGTGACTTACTATTAAACGTGATAACACCATTTATTACCAGAATACTAGTAAATCTTTTCTCTTTAAGAAAAATGTAAGACAAATAACCCTTATTTTATTCTAACTCATAACTCCTTAGTTTCCCTTATTCTTCAAACTTAAAATACCACATCATAAGGCCTTATTTTCTTTTTTGGTTAGTATATAACAAATGAAAGAAACCAAAAGGAAGTTTGTGAATTTTATTAAA
>JANIHZ010000007.1:16864638-16877061 GCA_027478365.1 Erythroxylum rufum | reverse complement strand
TGTTTTGTGGGCTTACCTTTGGGCTTGAGATGCTAGATAGTGAGGGCTTGTCTTTGAGGGTTAAGAGTTAGGATTTTTCCCCTTATGTTTTTATGCTTCGATTCTGAGTCGATCGTTGGGCTTCAGAAACGGGGCCCAACATTCCATATTTAATTTAATAATCATATTTCATCCAAAAACTTCTGTATATTAAATCCCTTCAATAGTCAAATCAAAGTAACCAATGAGTGAGTCATTAACGAGCCAAAAACTTAAAATTCAATTGATAATTTAAACAAGGATTAAGGACATAAGTAAGTTTTTGTAATTACTTATGTTTAGCATAAGTACTTGTACAAGAGGGAGATCGCCTGTTTAGATGCAGATTCAGACACATTATCAACAACTATATGAATGACATTATACTAAGCAATACTCCCGACAAGATGATTTGGGCAGCAACCCAAGATGGTGTTTTCACACCCTCTTTAGCATGCAATATTGGGAGAGAGCCGAGGGAACGGGTACCTTGGGCTGAACTAGTTTGGAAACAGGTATTATGTCCTAAATCTGCTTTCTTCTTGTGGCTAGTATTAAAAATATATTGAGAACTAAGGACAGGTGATTCAGTACATTTTGATTCCATTTGTGTGTTGTGTAAGCTAGTAAATGAAAGTAGAAACCATTTGTTTTTTGAATGTGAGCATATAAAAGTGGTGTAGAGTCGAATTTTGCATTTGATGGGCATTCTGAATTCTGCATATGATTGGAATGATGTGCTGGAAAAGGTTATACAAAAAACCAAACAAGGAAGGCTGGACGGTTTCATTCTTAAGGCCTCGTTTCAGATGATACTTTATCAAATATGGAGGGAGAGGAACAGAAGGCTTTACAAGCAAGTTGAACGCAATAAATATGAGATTGCGGACTGCATAGTGAATCTAATAAGGGAGGCCATCATTGTGACTGGGAAGTAAGATTCTATGCAGCTAGCAATGAAGAGGCGTTGGTTTCTGTAGTTGTAACTGGTTTGTATTGAGTGTAATAATGGGAAAGTAGGGGGTTGTTCTCTCCCCTTATATATCCTTTGTAGGTTGTAATATATTTGAAATTGTAGACTTTACCCTTTTTTGGTAATAATTTCTTAAAATTAAAAAAAAAACACCATCTTTTTGTTTAGCATTTGAATTGAGTGAAGCTTTTATCTCGGAGGAAAGGCTCCTAGTTCGGCATAAACAAGGTGTTAGATATTAGTCTTGGTTAATTATGTAAATGGACCACTTAACAAGCGTCAAAATTGTAACTTGTCAGTTTGTGTTGTAGTAGTAGCTCCAAATAGCATGGACATGTATTTGGCCCTGAAATTAAGGTTGCTTTCTTCCAACCAAGTCTCCTCCTTTTTTCTAGGAGCGCTGTAAGGAAAAGTCTACCATCTCGTTCCCCTGGAAATAATGTTTTCCTTGAATAATTTTTTCTTCTGTCGACGTTCCTCCTCCATCTTCCTCCTCACTTGCGGGGTCCTTCAATTCACTTGAGGGACCCTTCCCAAACTCTCCACCTCCTAATCTCTCTCTCCCACCCCACCACTTAAACCTTTTTGCATGTACTTTCTTCTTCTTCCTTTTTTATCTAAAAAATAAGAAAGGTCTTTCCCTAACAATCTCTGTGAATAGACGTTCGATACACGATTAACCTTCTGAATATCCCTTCTTTTGCTAAATTTGCATGTTAATTGTTGAATGATTCTTGTGTGATCCCTCCTTTCTCAAATAACAAAAATTAAGGCCTGAAAGCTAATATATTGGAGAAATGAGTTGCTTCCCTTGTTTCCAGTCTCAAAAAAGTAGAAAATCGAATAGCAAGAGAGACCATGGAGCTACAACAAAAGAACTTGCGGTTGATCTCGGTAATGCTTTTTATCATATGTTCTACTCGTACATATATTTTCCTGCTTAACCTACCTATCAAATGGCTAGATGCCGGCGTACATGTTCCCTACTTATTCTGTAGATTTTCTATAATTACAATACATCCGACATTTTTCTGGAAAAATGATAGTGAACATGATCTGCATTTAATTTATGCATATGCTTATGCTTTCAATTTTTACGTGGTTATATATGACAATGAGAATCAGTTTGACAAAACGCATGCTTTTTCTTCTCATGAATGTGGTGAGATTGTAATCTCTCTTTATAAATAACTACAAAGGTGCAAACCAGACAATACATTGGATTTTGTTTTGGAGCTCTCCTCTTTCCAGGCTTGTAGTTTAGTGAGATCATTGGACTTAATCCTTGATGTTTTTTGTCGTCTATAGAGACAAAGAAACCAAGGGATGGAAGCGATGAAAAGGTTAACATTGATTCACAAACCTTCACCTTTCGTGAGCTAGCTACGGCCACAAAGAACTTCCGTCAAGAATGCCTGCTTGGTGAAGGAGGATTTGGCAGGGTCTACAAGGGGACACTTGCCTCCAACGGACGGGTTATTTCCACTTCACTTTTATCATTCACAAAGTTTCTGAATTCTACCACATTTTCTTCCATCTAAACCTTTAAATTAATGTAAATATGCATTTCTTGGTTTCTGTTACAACTAGTAAAGGTGCTTGTCGTCCCCAATTCCAAATATGAACTTGCTAGATAACATCAAAGTCATTTGCAGCCAGCTATGTGAAGTCTGGTTCCATTCGTTTGGATTATGCTTCTATCATAAACTAATTAATAGAATCTTTCATTTGATTTGGGTTTCATCTTTGTGCAGGTAGTGGCTGTAAAGCAGCTTGATAGACATGGATTGCAAGGGAACAAGGAGTTTCTTCTTGAGGTTCAGAAGCTTAGTCTTTTACACCACCAAAATCTAGTCAATTTAATAGGATACTGTGCTGATGGGGACCAGAGGCTTTTAGTGTATGAATTTATGTCAAATCGGTCTGTGGAGGAGCATCTGCTTGGTAAACACTAACTACTCTTTAGAAATATCAAATATCATTTAAATAACGTAAATTTGCGTCTTTACTTATGATTTCATATCTTGCAATGCACGGATATACCAGAGATGCAACAAGATAAGAAGCCATTAGATTGGTACACCAGAATCAGAATAGCCTTGGGTGCTGCTAAAGGTCTTGAATACTTGCATGATCAAGCCGATCCTCCAGTAATATATCGAGACTTAAAGCCATCAAACATTCTGTTGGAAGATGATTACAATCCCAAGCTTTCTGATTTTGGGCTCGCCAAGCTTGGCCCATTAGGGGACAGTCTTGTACGGTCTAGGGTAATGGGAACATATGGTTATAGTGCCCCAGAATATTCAAGGTCAGGTAACTTAACAGCAAAATCAGATGTCTACAGTTTTGGAGTTATTTTACTGGAGCTTATCACTGGAAGAAGAGCAGTGGACACTACAAGACCAAACAACGAGCAAAATCTAGTTTCTTGGGTAATTATTTAACATAGTTTGAATGACATTATGAGTTTATTCAAATTCTCTTTTTTATATATTTAGCTAAGCATATCTTTATATATTTTTTTGAATCAAATAGGCGCAACCTATATTTAGGGATCCGAAGAGATTCCCTGATATGGCAGATCCACTACTCAATAAGCAATTTCCAGAGAAAGATTTGAATCAAGCAGTTGCCATGGCAGCAATGTGCCTGCAAGAGGAACCTGCAGCTCGTCCATTAATGAGCGATGTTGTGACAGCTTTAAGTTTCCTGTCATTAAAACCAGAGGAAAAGATTCCATCTCCTGTACATCCCTCAACGCCATCTTTAGAGGAGAACGGTAACCAACAGAACAGTGAAGCTGATGAGGATAGCTCGGATAATGATGACAAGAGTGATAGAAGCAGATACAGTTCGGATGACAAGTCTGATTATGAGGAAGAAGATGATACAGCTTCTTATGAAGATGATGAAGGAAGTGAAAGTAAGCATAAAGGGTCAATAAATCTTAGCAAAAAGAGGGGGAAGAGCAGCAAAGAGTCGACGAGTATAACTGCACCTTCAAGTCGTAAAGGCAGCAAAAGGCGTGTAACTATAAGGACCAAAAGTACTAGTGTTTCTTCTGCTGAAGATAGTGGAAGGGGTGATCAGAATGCCCTTTCGAGCCAAAAGAGTAGCAAAAACTCTTCAAGTGATCAGAGTGGGTACTCGAGCCAGAGAAGTAGCAAAAACTCGTCATTTTCTTTGAGCAGAAGCAGCAAGAAATCTCGTGACGAGGACGCGTCTTTAAGTCGAGGAAATAGTGAAAAGTCTGATCTTTCAGGTTCAAGAAGCTCACATAATCGAAGTCATTCCTCTGAAGATGATACCAGTGGGAGATCACAAAATGGAAACAGTTCTTCTGATGAGAATGATGACTGATAAAAAGCAACGAAAGCACTAAATTGGATTGAGGTAATAGCAAGGGACAAATAAGTTGAAGGAATAAGCATTCACTATAAAGATCAGATGTTAAACTTCAAAGAATGTTACCTAATGCTATTCCAAGCTTAATGCGGTCGGGAGTTGAATAGACGTATTTTTGCTAAGATTCACAAAAAGGAAGTTAGTTTTCTGTTGAGATATATTATCTTAGCATTTCGTGTCTTCATATTTACATATTCCCTTGTGTGTTTTTTTTTAATTCTTTATGTGTATGTCTATACGGAAAAAATGATCTATCTTATGGATGTATAGATATATTATTGTAAAATCTAAGAAGACATCTTTGGTACAACAAATAAAATGTCTTTTTCTTATAGAGTTTATCAAAGTATGTATTTAATTATTGAAGTAAAAACATCGTCACACCCAAATGTGGCTTTCCCTTTCTAATTCCTTTAGGTGTTTGTGAAAGGGTGCTAACAATAAGACCATTGTTTTGATAATTATTATTGACCATCATTATTAAACAAGAAATTTTATTTTATTAAGATCATTTTTTTTTTACTATCTATGATAGTGATGGGTACTAATGATCACTAAGTGGTGGCTACTAAACTTTTCTTTGAAATTAACAACTAACTATATTACAAAATTGAAAATAATATGTTGTGTATAGCTTATACAAAAGGGTATACAATCTTGGAGTTTTGGAATGGAACTAGGCATCTTTTTGGAAGGCTTTTGGATGACCACAACCTAGGATACAGACGTGGCTTCGGGTATATCTTTTCTGTAAATTAGAGGGAAAGGTATATGTTGAAGCCATGGGCATGTTTTGGCAAAAATATTTCTGAAGGAAGACATGGTCTAGTATATAGTCTATTATAAAATGTGTCCTACACACAAAGAACTAAGTAAGATCCACGGGTTGGAGACGAGTCCGAATCCTTTGTCCAATATTATGATGTCTTATTATGTCCCATGAATCTCAGTCATTCATTATGCCGATCAATAAGACACCATAATATTGGACAGAGGATCCCGTCCCGTTGGAGACACGTTCATGTCTCTTCTCATGCATTGTTGTGAAAAGAAGTAGGATGATCTATAGTTTGAAGACACAAGTTTGTTAAAAACCATGTCTCATGTCATGCTTTCCAACCCTTACACAAGTGTAGTTGTCTAGGTTCTCTTTGTTTATTCTTTGTCCATCCCCCCCTTCTCACGTTACACACAACTTATCTTGTTTATACCTTAAACATGGCAGCTGGTGTGTGTGTGTCTTGCCAACCGTCCCACCTAAACACAGCAACCTTCTTTCCATCTTCAGTGTTGTCCATTAAATCACTATATTGTATGGGTGTTACATGGTGGGTGTGAGGTGCTTGGCTGTTAGGTTTCACTGTAGCAGTCATGGATGGGCTGCCAATATGAGAAGTATGCATGGGCTGTCAACATGAGAAGCATGGATGAGAGCTGGGTGAGGGTGAGAAGGTCATCGTGGCTATTAAGAAGCATGGCTTCACTCACGGTTGTGACTAAATTCCAGCAAGCTGTGAGTGGTGTTCATGCTCTTAGTTGAAATAGATAAACAAGAGAAGGCTAAGTTGTATTTCACGTTATATATCTGATGATATGAATACACATCTATATATATAGTACAATAATAAGAGACGTAATCAAGAAACTTATCCTATCTTTCTGTTAACATCTGTTGCTATCTTTCTATCTATTATAACAATATACCAATAGCTATAGTTATCAAAATCTCTTGAATTGTAGGAGTATACTAACATCCCCCCTCAAGGGCAGCATCTCGTGGCGCCAGACGAAGCTTATCACACAAGAATTGAAAGCGAACAGTGGACAAGGGCTTAGTTAGCACATCAGCAATCTGGTCATCAATAGAGAGATGCTGCAGTTGGAGTTGACGCTTAGCAACAAGATCTCGGACAAAATGAAAATCGATTTCGATATGCTTCGTTCAAGCATGGAAAACAGGATTGCTGGACAGAAAAGTGGCCCCCAAATTGTCACACCAGAGGATTGGCAGGCTAGATAAACGAACACCAAGTTCTGAAAGCAAAGACTTTAACCAAACAAGCTTAGCAGTGGCATTATCAAGAGCTCGATATTCCAATTCTGTTGAGGATCGTGCAATAGTGTGCTGCATTTTAGAAGACCAGCTAACCAAATTCTTACCAAGATAAATAGCAAAACCACTAGTGCTCTTCCTATCGTCAGGACAACTAGCCCAATCAGCATCCGAGAAAGCTTCAGGAGTGTCATATGAGGATTTGGTGATGTGCAAACCAGAAGTGAGGGTCCCTTGAATATACCTCAAAACTCGTTTGAATGCTTGCCAATGAACATCTATAGGAGAGCTCATAAACTGACACAACTTATTGACAGCATGAGCAAGATTAGGCCTGGTAATGGTGGCATATTTCAAGGCACCTACAGTGCTACGGTATTGAGTAGCATCGTGTAGTGGAACACCAATAGCCTGAGTCATAGGAGGCTTCAATGGAAGAGGCATGGACACAGACTTATAGGAGTGCATATTGTTCTTATGCAAGAAGTCACATAGGTACTTAGTCTGAGATAAATGCAAGCCAGTGGAAGTGTGAGCAACTTCAATGCCCAAGAAATATGTCAAAGTACCAAGATCCCTGAGAGCAAATTCTGTACCCAATGACGCCACAATGGAATCAATAAAGCAAGAATCGGAACCGGTAATAATGATATCATCCACATAAACGAGAACATAGATCAGGTGACAACCGCTGTGATAAATAAACAGAGATGGATTAGTAGCTGAACCTTTGAAACTAAGTTGAAGAAGGAATTGAGACAGACGATGAAACCAAGCTCTCGGAGCTTGTTTGAGGCCATAAAGGGCTTTAGCAAGTTTACAGACATAGGCAGGATGATCCTTGCTCACAAAACCTTGAGGTTGGCGCATATAGACATCCTCATCAAGATAACCATTAAGAAAGGCATTGCTAATGTCAAGTTGCCTGAGAGACCATGATCTGGTGACAGCGAGTGAAATAACAATGCGTATAGTTTGAGGTTTAACAATCGGACTAAACGTCTCGGTGTAATCAACAACATATTTCTAGGAGAAGCCCTTTGCCACGAGACGGGCTTTATATCTATCCACAGACCCATCAGGCTTCCTCTTGATCTTGTAGACCCATTTATTTCCAATAATGTTAACATCAGCAGGAGCAGGGACCAAAGTCTATATCTGATTTCTATGAAGTGTAGCAATTTCAGCAGCCATAGCCTTCCTCTAGACAGCATGTTGAGATGCTTTGGTGAAACTGGTAGGTTCAGAAAGCACAAAATCAGAGGGAGAAACAACAACTGTAACAACATTAGCCTCTTTAAACTTTTTCTTCGGATGGGGCCAGAGCACCATTGGATGCATTCGTGCAGGAGGAGGGTTAGAGGTAGCTGGTACAGGTGGTGAAGTAGACGCATGACCTCCAGAAACCAAAACAGAAGATGAAGGCGTGGAGGAAGCATAAGAAGAAGCAGAACATGGTAGGATTGGAATGGGCGGGGGCTCTGGCATGGCTGGGGGAATAGCAAGTGAAGAAATAGGAGCTGCAACAACTGAGGGAGCAGGCATAGAAGACAAACTTCTGTATGGAATTGAGGATTCATCAAATGTCACATAACGAACAATATAGATACAACCTGTAGCAGGATCCAAGCACTTGTAACCCAAATGAGCACCTGAATAACCAATGAAAACACATTTTGTACTATGAAACATAAACTTTTGATTGTTATACGGTCGAAGAAGAGGAAAGGCGGCACATCCAAATTCCTTAAGAAAGGCATAATCAGGAGCGGTTTGAAACAACCTTTGGTAAGGAGACTGACTATTCAGACTAGGAGAAGGTAAATGATTAATAAGATAAGTAGCTGTCTCAAAAGCAAAATCCCAATAGGAAAAAGGGACAGAACTGTGGGCAAGTAGAGTAAGAGCATTATCAACTATATGTCTAATCTTTCTTTCAGAGGTGCCATTCTGTTCATAAGTGTGTGGACAAGCTAAGCGATGATGAATACCTGTTTTCTGAAAATAGGTGTGTAACCTCCTGTATTCACCTCCCCAATCATATTGAAAAGCCTTAATTGTGTAATTATATTGGCGTTGAACAAAATTCTCAAAGTTCAAAAAAACAGACTCAACATCACTCTTTTGCTTAATTGGGAAAAGCCAAGTGTATTTGCTATAATCATCAACAAAAAAGACCACATATTTATTTCCTCTACTAGAAAGAATTGGAGAAGGTCCCCAAACATCGGAATGAACCAAATCAAACAAATGAGAACTAGAGCTACTAGTAGAATATAAAGTTAACTGTTTACTCTTGCCAAGTTGACAAGAAGAACACACATCTGTGCTTCTATTGGAAGAACATGGGAGAGAAAATTGCTGATAATCTTTGTCACGAGTTCATAGTAAGGATGTCCAAGCCGAGAATGCCAACGATCCACTGATGCCATCTCCGATAAAAAGACTTGTGGTGAAGAACCGACATTCCCAGCCAGCGCATCCAAAGTGTAAAGACCCCCATCAGTCCTGCCTTGCATTAGCATCCTCCTGGATAGCGGATCCTTTACAAGACACAAATAAGGATGAAACTCCATAAAGACCTCATTTTCTTTAGTAAATTGTTGAACCGATAATAACGATCGAGTTATATGAGGAACAAGTAAAACTTTAGACAAACGAAAGATTTTATCAGGAGAAGAAATAGTACTGGAACCAATGTGAGCGATATTTAAACCTGAACCATCACCAATGAGAAGCTGATCATTACCCTTGTAGTCATGAGCAACACTAAGATTGGTAATGTTAGGAGTGATATGATTTGTCGCTGCTGTATCAGGATGCCAAACTTGAGCATTGGTGAGCGTATTCATATGGGCAGAAGGAACAGCATGTTGCACATACTGTCGGTTGTTACGCACAAAATTAGTATTAAAACGATGGTGAAAAGTATCAGCGGAATGGTTTCGATATCCACAAATCTGCCAAGGTCCATTGTTCCTCCTGTGATTATTGTTATTTCGGCCTCCTTGATAATTGTTTTGGCGTCCAGAAGTATTGAAATTCTGACCAGAATTGTGAAAAGGTTGTTGCCTATTTTTTTGTTATGTTCGGTTGCCAAAAGAACCACGTTGTGTAACATTAGCCTCCATTACTGGATTTGGAGTGCTCTTAAGCAGAATCTCATGAGAAGTGAGCAAGAGTGCAGTTCAAAGAAAGTGATTGGTTCCAGCTGAGTAGAGCATGCTGCCACAATGTTGTGATACTCCGGAGGCAACTGGTGAAGGACAATAGCATTAAATTATGATGGACCTAATGGTTTGCCTACGGCTGCAAGTTCATTAGCTAAAGACTTCATCTTGCATAGATACTGAGATATAGTGAGATTATTTTTTTTGACATTTTTGAAGTTGCATGAGCAATTGATCTTGTCTGGAGTAAGAAACTGAACCAAAAGTTTTCTCCAGTGCTCGCCATACATCATAAAAAGTGTGTAATCCTACTATGTAGGGAAAAATTTCTTCAGAAAGAGAAGACAAAAGCCAAGATAGAAGTGTTTGATCTTGTTGAAACCATTTATCAAAGGCTGGATTTGGAACAGCTTCATTGGTAGTGGAATCCATTACCTCCTGTGGAGGAGCTAATTCTTTGCCATTAATAAGACCAGTCAGCCTATGGCTGTTGAGGAGCGGCATAAACTGTGTACGCCACGCTAAATAATTGTTTGGATTCAATTTAATGGAAAAACTATGACTGGGTTGAGATACTACTAGTGTGGTGCCAGTAGACACAGAGGTTGGAATGGTTGAGATTAGCGCAGAGGAGGTGGTGGCCATTGCAAGGCTCTGATACCAAGTTGAAATAGATAAACAAGAGAAGGCTAAGTTGTATTTCACATTATATATCTGATGATACGAATACACACATATATATAGTACAATAATAAGAGACGTAATCAAGAAACTTATCCTATCTTTCTATTAACATCTGTTGCTATCTTTCTATATGTTATAACAATATACCAGTAGCTATAGTTATCAAAATCTCCTGAATTGTAGGAGTATACTAACACTCTTCATTCTTCATGTTCTTTGTATTTTCAACTTATATCTTATCTTTCTTGGCTTTTTCTTTTCTTCTCTTGCTTTTAATCTTCTTCTTCTTACTCTATGAAAATAAGTGAGCGTGATTCTTCGAAAATGGTGATATTTCATATTGCAAAGACACATCCTGGCTCCCATCATAATATTGTCCGCTCCATCCATCCATTGTGAGTTATGGCTAAGAAGTTAAATATCAATTCCTAAAATAAACCACCACACACTATTAGTGTAGAGAAATTCAAAATACAATTAAAACAATAAGACAAAAATACAAAAAGATACAACAAAGTAAAATAAAATAAATACAAAAGAAAGGAAAAATAAAAAAAGATAAAACAAAATAAAATGAAAATGACGAGAGTAATAGCATTCAGGCTTTTCAAATACCAAAAACTTGATTGACCTATTTCGTGAGTTGGTCAATTATGTAATAACTGCAGTTATAGCTAGTACCGACTACAGGTCGATCCCACGAAGACTATGAATACTAGTACTTACCCTTTCCATATTATCTAGTCTAAGGATTGATTTTAGATTCTTAATAAAAAGAAATTAAATAATTAAAGAAATAGGAAACAATAATGTTGGAACCCTTCCCCTGCGAGTCACGTGCCCGATGTCCTATGTGACATCTGGACGCGCATCCCACAAGGGAGGTGTGCCACACCAAGCCAAACCTCAACCAAAAAGTACCTAAACACTTACTTCCGAAATCATAAAAGCATGGAGGACTCATTACTCATAACCTACAGAGCATAAAATGGGAAAGTTCCAATTGGAAATTCAGACCGACTTCTTCAGAACATTTGTTTCCTCCTTGTCTTAAGTTTCTAACGACACCAAAAATGCTCAATTCGGTTCAGAAATAAAGAAGTTATGGCCAAAATACTTTCGGGCTAAAATTAAACCAAGACTGAATACTACACCCAAATTTATTCCAGAAATTGAAAGTCTTAGGTACTAAATTGAAAATTGATTCCTTCAGATAAGTTGTAGCTCTATGTCTCTAGTTTAATTTGAAATAAGAATTAACTCAATTTGAGCTCTACAGATCAAGATATCGTCAAAATACTGAAGCATGTTTAGAAAAATATCTAACTCATACTCTTATAACCGATCTTCTAACTTTGATTCAATACATCTTTTTCAAGTTAATACCAAAAGCTATAAATTTTTATAGAGAGGTATAAGAATGTCTTAGGAATCCAACGCTTCAAAAATCAGGTCAATCGGAGGTCGGACAAAAAAGTTATGGCCAAAAGAGTAGAGAGAGGTCGGATCAAGGGAGGAAAACAAAAATCGGCCGCGTAGCACTTGCGACGAGGTGCGCGCACGCGCTCGCCCTGGCGACGCGTCGCCCTTGCAAGGGCCAACCTCCTAGGATTGTCTTCCGACATCCTAACATCCAAAATTCATAACTTTTGACCTAGAACTCAAACATTTGCAAATTTGGTATCAATGGAAAGCTAAAAGGAAGCTCTAGAACTTCCATGAAGGACTTAAAAATAATTTCGGTCTCTAAAAGGGTCAAAGGTCCACGACAAAGTGACTGTCCGACACTTTCATCCCAAACAGAATCAGAACTTCTAAACATCATAACTTTCTACTCCATTGTCCAAAAATGTCATACTTTATATCAATGAAAAGATTAAAAATAAATAAACTACCACCTTCATGAAGACCTTATGAACAATTTCTACCTTTATGAGGGTCAAAATTCTACTCAAAGTTTCTGTCCCGAAATTGCCATCTTAGACAGCACCCAAACTTGAAAAATTCACATCTTTCAACTTCCACATCCAAAAATGGCACATTATACATCGTTGGAAAGCTATGAAATTCCTCTATAACTTTCAAGAAGGCTACTTGATCCAATTTAACCTATATCA
>JANIHZ010000007.1:16747885-16782861 GCA_027478365.1 Erythroxylum rufum | reverse complement strand
TTATATGAATTGAGGTTGAGTGTTGGATGAATTCCAATTGGGAGTTGAATTGCTTTGAAAGATGCTGTAATAGAGGAAGTGAAGTTGAGATAAATTCCAAGTTTTCATGAGGGTAAAATGTATATGCTGTTTTCCAAGGAAAAACTCTATTGATTTAGGTAGAATTAGCTAAAGTTGCCTTCATAAAAGTTGTAGTTCGTCTTTATAGCTTTCTAACGCTATAAAGTATGCGATTTTTGGATGTCAGAATTGAAAGTTATGATCATTACAACTTAGGATGTCGTAAAGGACGGGTTTCCCGAACCATTAGAGTTTATGAAGTGATATCAGACTAAAAAGAGTTGGTTTTGGCAAGATTATGAGTAAAGGAGATGTTAGGATGGGTTTAGGATCCTTTGGAGAGATCTTGGGGGGTGAAAATTTTGTTTCACCCGTAAGTCACACGGCCTGCCGGTGTAAAATCACACGGGCCGTGTGTTTTTGGGCGCAGAGACACAATTTCACCCGTAAGTCACACGGGCAGATCATGTTAGATCACACAGTCCTTGTATTTTGACCCTCTAAACGATAGAATTTTAATTTTTGGTCTTCACAAAAGTTGTAGCCCTAGATGTCTTCTTTCAAACCGTTTAAAAATGAAGTCAATCCGGCATCTGTAGTGAGAGTTATGGTATTTGTGCCAAGGCATGTACAATGTGAGTTTGGACATGAACATGTGGTATTCGTTTGGCCATAACTTCTTCATCCAACCCCAATTGAGGTGATTGTTGAGGCGTTGGATTCCTAACATATTTTTCTACCTTACCATAAAAATTGGTATCTATTGGTGTTGAATTGAAACAGTTTGACTGATGGAAAGTAAGGGGTCAGTTGGGAGAGCATGATTGGATCATGAAAATACTTTGGATTTTTAAGCATATCTTGAGCTATAGAGCTCTGAACGAGGTGGTTCTTGTTTCTAAATAAACTAAAAACTAAGAGCTACCATTTTGAAGAAGTAAATTATGATTGTTGTGATTTCATTGTGTGGGCTCGCCTTTATGGCTTGAGATGTTATGAGAATGAGGAACCGATGAGAGCTAATTAGGGTATATTGGCATAACCCTACAAGGAAAATAAATTAACCCTACAAGGAATCCAGAAATAAGGAGTAATAACGAAGACCATGTTTCATGATTTCGCAAGAGTTAGATTCCGGGCTCAAGCGGGATCCAACAAATGTGGCATGAAAGCAAGAGTTGGGTTCTGGACTCAAGCGGGCTCCAATAGTATTTGGTATCAGAGCAAGATGATGAATCGATGTTGGTTAAAGTGATTACAAGGAACCACGCTCAGGATTATGGTATTCTGAAGTGTTGGGCTCCAGAATCAAGCGGTACCCAACAGCTGTAGAGATCACCATGACTAGACCCCGTTAGAAGAACCGACCGCGTCCGTAAATCCTTCACCTAAAAGCAATTCGGAAACAATTCAACCAAGGCACCATTAGCTTTGCAAAGTCGTTTAATAGAAATAAGTTTTTTTTTTAATCTGGGGAACATGTAATACATTATTGAAAATAATTGGTTTGAGTTGAGTCGAGAGAGTGAAACTACCCGTGTTGGATATAGGAACACTGTAACCATCTCCAACTTGCAGCTGATCCGACCCAGAATATGGTGCTCTTATGGACAAGTTTTGAAGGTCATTGGTGACGTGATGAGATGCGCCAGAATCAAGAATCCAATCGCTTGACTGGGAAGGACCAGCGTTGGTGTAATTGGCAGCAGGAGATGAGTGAAATCTAGCTGGTTTCCCGTGAAGGTCCCAACAAGTTTTAGCTGTGTGGCCTGGTCGCTCACAAAATTGACACACAACAGGTGGTCGAGAAGCTGGACCTGGATGCTGATGCTGCTGCCTAGGCACCCTAAACCTGTTAAAGTCGTGCTGTAGCGAACCTGGGTGTTGCGGGGAGGATTGATTGGTTCGGTATTGTCCTAAGCGTGGAGACTTTGTTGCTGGTGCACGGGAAGCGTGACAGGCAGTTGCAGCAGCACCATGAGGCTCAGTTTGAGTCGGTTGATTCTGTCGTAACAGAAAACTCTCGTGATCAAGTAGTTTGTCATAGAGATCTGCAAATGAAATGGGTGTTTCACGAGCTTGGATAGCCGCATTGATTTCTTTGAAACTTTCATCTAAACCATTTAAAGTATGGATGACCAAATCTGTGTCATAAATAGGAGTGCTAACCATGGCTATTTCATCAGCTATGGTTTTTATTTTGTTCATATATGCAGCGACATTAGAATCATTTTTGTTGAGATTAATCAATCTCTCCTTCAGTGACATCAATTTGGAACGGGACCTGCTGGCATACATACAAGAGAGAAGAGACCAGGCTTGATACGAGGTTGTAGCCGAACCAAGCAAGGAAACAACAGACGAGGAAACAGATGACAAGTTGGCATACAGAATCAAGCGATCTTGTCGAATCCAGGAAGTATGCAGAGGTTGATTCTCGGCAGGACACGGATATGTACCATCTACATATCCCATGAGATTATAACCAAACAACAACGATTCAAAGAGAATCTTCCATGACGGATAGTTTGTTGCATCAAGTTTTGAGTCTCTTTGAATACCCGTATTGAGAACAATGAGATTTGAATCTTACGCAGAAGTGGCAGCAACAATTGTAGCGGAGGAGGAAGAGTTATCATTGGTCATGATGGCTGGAAAAACAAAACAGTGAAGGAGGCAGGAATTTTTTGTTGTTGTTGTTAGGCTTAGAGCTCTGATATCATGTAAAGATTGTGATGAATATATATTTCGATGCATTTACAAGATTGAGTGTATGTTTAAATTGGTACAAGTAAGGAAAATAACAAAGTGTATCAGAAGTGTATCCGAAACATAACAAACTAGATTACTCCTAAAGAATAAGAAATATATTCAATCAATCGAAGACTTGGTCATGTTCTAATTCGTATTAGGGACTACTAATATTGAATAATTAGTACTGTTAATTATCCATGTGTTTAGAAATTACTATGACAAAATGTTTTAACAAGGATTGGTTTAGAAATATATTTTACTAAAATATAAAATATTTTTTCACAAAATTTAAAAATATTTTTTTTGCGGAATTGATAACATAGAAGTAGATTTCTTTAGCTTTGTAAAAAGATGGCAAAACAAAACGAAGACCAGAACGGCGTCGAAGAGAGTTGCAACAAAGGCACGGGTCTGTCTTGGACCCTTGGTATAACACTTGCAACTCAAAATGGACAGACACGCTGTTCCCTTCTGCCTGCGTGTCCTTGCACAAAGTTACGTATCGTAAGTAGAGTTTGTTCAGATTCAGACTTTAATAGTAAGAGAGACGTAGCAGCCTCCTTCCCCTCTTGGTAAGTTCACCTTCTGTCTTTACTCTTCTTCTTCTATTTGGGCTAACTGGTTCTTTTGTATAAATATTTTTCTTTGGGCACTTTTGGAGCTTTGAGTAGCTCTTTTGATGGGATTTCTCCTCTTTCAGTAATATGTTAAAATTCCGCTTCTTCTTCTTCTTCTTCTTTATAATGGGAATTGAATGATATTTTATTGGGCACCTTTCTTTTTTTGAATAATTGTCTCTTCGTGCTGGGAGATGATTTCAGGTTTCAAATGTTGTGATCTTTCAACCAGAAAAGGGGAAAATGGAAAAAAAAAAAAAAGACACAATCGCATAGTTCCAGATTCTATATGTGTGGATTTCGCTCATATTTTAAGCATTGGGTGTGCGAATAGTTAGGGCTTTGGAAATTTTGCAGACACTACTATCTATGAATAAGGAATCAGAGGGTCCGAGGAATATGTCTTTCTTTTCTTATCTTTTCAAGTTAGATATCTTTTGGAGTTTCATCTGTCTTGTTTACTGTGATTCCAGGTGTTATTGTTGTTTCTGAAAGTATTGCATCCTTTTCTTCTCTTGCCCCTGAACTTTGGTTTCAGTTGGTTAATTGAGATGGATGCTTGCTCACCCATTTCCTCTGAGGAGGATTATAAATAAAGTTGGTAGTGTTTTAACGCTCAACACATAGATTAATGCCCTACCAAGCCAGATTTCTTAAACTTTTAGACACATGAAAGGTGCCAAAGAGCGATGTTGTGGGTTAGGGGTCAATTTTTGTGCACTTTTTAGTGTTTAGGATATTCATTACTTTTGCCAGATGCCTTTCTTTTGAAAATAATTATCTCCGTTGTTGTCATTTGTTATATCATGCTAGTGTTGATAAGCGAGTACTTTTGAAGTGCCCAATGTGGAGTTTTGCTTCGAAAGCTATCAACAGAAAGGTTGCCTCGAGGAATGATCTTTCGAAGCAAAGTCAAGCTCCTTCAGACTGCTCTGATGATGAACCGTCTTTAAGCAGCAACAGAGACGAGGGATTGGAATGCCCTATATGCTGGGAATCCTTCAATATTGTCGAGAATGTGCCTCATGTCTTATGGTGTGGCCACACCCTCTGTAAGAATTGTGTGTTAGGGCTGCAGAGGGCTGTGGTCAAACTCCCTACTCTGCCGATTGAACTTCCGTTCTTCATCTCTTGTCCGTGGTGCAATTTGTTATCTTTTAGACTGGTTTACAACGGAAGTCTCAGGTTCCCTCGTAAGAACTATTTCCTACTCTGGATGGTTGAAAGCATGAATGGAGATAGGTCAAAGCCACGATTCTCATTTCGCAGGGATCAGCATTCAGCCTTCTCTTCACACATGAGTTCAGCTGTCGAAGGTCAATCTAGCCCAGTAACCAACAGGCGATCTAGTGCGCAATCCCAGGAACAATTGGCATTTCATCATGATCAAGAACACCTTAATATTAGATACTTGAATACAGAGAGACTTCATTTTTCCCTTCTTAAGTCCTTGGTTTTCTTTGCTCATTTGACGACAAAGTTCCCTTTGATCGTGATATTTCTTCTGATTGTTTTGTATGCAATACCTGCTAGTGCTGCTATATTAGCCCTTTACATCATTATCACTATTTTGTTTGCCATCCCATCTTTTCTTATCCTGTCCTTCGCCTTCCCTAGCCTGGACTGGTTAATGAGAGAAATCATCACCTGAGTTACCATGACTTTACATTCTGATATTACCTGATAGTAACCTGAGTTACTTGCTACGCCATTCTAGCCACAAAAAAAGGAGGGCACAATTAGACGACTTTCCCAGATTACCAGCTTACTGGTCTCGTCTCAAAACCAGGAAACTGATAAATAAGTTCGTGAGAGTTTGTAGCAGTTGAGGATCTCTTAAAAGTGCAATGTTATATTCTGCTTGTGTACATATGAGGACAACCTTCAGAGGAGGCATTTCTACGCTAAGTCTTGTTTATACTGTTAAACATCATAGTTTTTCACTTGAATAAGTTATGCACCTAACGGAGTTTTCAATATTATGACCTTAGTGTCTCAATCTGCTTGTATTTATTTGTGCTTTACTGTCACATACTCACATGTTCTTTTACATAGCATGAAGAAGGAATCTGACTTTTGAACTGAATAATAGCAGACATGGTACAATAACCACAATACGTTAATGGTGAAACTGAACTCTTGAGATTGACTTGACAAGAAAGAAGAAATGCAATATTAAGTAGTTAATATACAATTCCTCCCAGGTAGCTTTTCTCGACTGGTGGGGCGCTTTTTATTTATTTTATTGATGATTACTCTTATTATATTAATTCTATTTCTTAGCCTTTGTACTATTTCTCACTAAAATAGAATAAAGTTTGGAAATAACATACCATAGTGAAAAAATAAATTACCTCTTACCTCCCTAAAAATTAAACTTTCATATGAGTTGGATATAATTAAAATTCAATTTAAAATTCAAATTTTTAGGTTTATATTTAAAATAATTTACAAAGTGGATTTAATTTTTAAACTTAAAACTTAACCTATTATACTAAACATGCAGAATTAATTTGTACAGCTCTCCTCAAACGCTTCTACAAATTTTATGAACTGTAAACTGTTAAATTATCTTTCCACGTTTCCAGGGACGCAACAATTAACCGAATAAACATATTATTGAACCTCCTGCATCAGCATTCCCTTCGGATAGAGTTATAAAAATTAGTTTCATCATTGTAATAGAAACCAAACACTTTGTTCTGTTTTCTTTCTTTGGTTGCTAATTGCTCAAACTGCAACCAACGCGCCATTTCATTTCTTATTCCTCGATAAGTGCTCCGAGTTAGCAACCATTTCCTTGGCAAAAAGGGAAGCAGAGAGAGAGAGAGAGCTGGTCTCCTGTCCTTGTTTCTGCTCCCTTGTGCCGAGGAAAAGGTACGATCTTTACTCTCTTTCCCCTGCCTTCCTGTTCTGTTTACTATTTTTACCCTGCAATGAGATTTCTTGAGAGGATTATAGAAAAGGGTTCGTTTCCATTTTGCTTAATGTGGTGATTTTGAACCGAAGTTGGAACTGGGATGATCCATTTTTGCTCCATGAATATGGGAACTGGTGATGATATCTGGCGCAATGACCTTGTTTAATTGGATCTTGTTTATTGTTATTCACGTACGTAGACGGCCTTGATGAACATTAATGTAACAATTGCTTCATGCTGACACTGATAGGGATGCGATGGGACATTCACATAAAGATGCCTGAGTTAAAATTGATTCCCAACATAATGCTTTTGTATATGAATTGATATGTAAGGATCTTCTTCTATACCATGATGTTATGATGAACATTAATTGTGCAGTGTTTGCTTCTTGGTACTTTAGTGCTCCAGTGATCTAAGGTTCTGGTTCCAGAACAGCTATTATACAACCTCAACCTCAGTGTGCGTAAAAGAATGTGTTAGGAAACAGATATAAGAACATTAGGTTAGATATGCTTCAATACATCCTGTACAGATTGATTTAGTCCGTTCAGCACTTGAAGCTTCCATTAGAAACAATCTCACAAGAATTCCTTTACACTGACATGAGATACTTCTTTTGAGCATGAGTATCTTTGCTACTCTCTAGAAAATATTCACTCATGTTTGTTTAAGGCTGGCAACCCTCTGAAAGTTTCAAGATGAAGATAAATGGTGTTTCCTGGTAGTGAATATTGATGAACACTGCTTCACAAGGTTTCCAGTCACTAGAAAAAAACAAAATAGCAGTTTTTTCTTATGTTGCTTCTGATTTTGTCATCTTTTCCTGATTATTATATCACCTTTAGTTCCCTCCTATCTGTCTCTATCTAAGTATAATTCCCTGTTGTAGGTTGTGAAGTTTGTTATTGGAGTGGCAGTTGCCGATGAGAAAATCATTATGGTCATGGACAGCAGTTCTTTATTAGTGATTCCAAAAACTGATCCAATCTTAATGTCCCAGAACAATGATTTCCCCCGACCAGTCCCAGAGGTTGAATCTTTTTCATTGACTGTCAAACATGTTAATCCCAAAGCTGGTCATATCCGAAGGCATTCTACTGGATGTATGGTTCTACCATATGCCCGGGCAAAGGTTGTTTCTCGTTATCTCTCAGCTTCAACAGGTTCATGCCATGATAACTGCAAAAATGGAATGAAAAAAGATGATACAAATACAAGGACTCCTGTCCGGAAGAGGACCAGCAGACCAAAAGATGAAGTCCAGGATGCAGGAAAGACTTTAATTGTTGCACAGCCAAATAAGTTGGCAGTCTGCTCAACATCAACCCTTTGCTTGAGAAGCCACAAATCTGATATTCTTCTTGTCGGCAATAACAAAGTCTCATCATCAACCAACAAAAGAGATATCCTATCAAAACAACGTTCATTGCCTCCCTATGCTTTTGACATGTGTTCAGGTCATGTTGACAGCTCAAAGTTGAATGTACAATCCAAAGCATCTCCTGTTCTTGTACAAGAATGTTTGAGTCAAGGAGATGGTGAAGTCCAAGAAGACAAGAAGATGAGGAAGGCTCTTCTGAAATCACATACAATTTCGAGTAGCACAGAAAAATATGAAGTCAGAGGAAGACAAGAAATGAGAACCTCCAAACGGAGCAAGAATTTGTCTGACAGATCTTTCATGCAACCAATAATTTCTTTGTCCTCAAAATGTTCAATCAAGAGACATTCTAGAGCAAGTAATGAAAATTTACGGAATCCGAGAGGGCTTTCTCATCTAGACAATCATGAAAAAGTCAGACGAGTCGACTATGATCGTGCCAAAATTGAGAATTTGCCAGAGAAGAGTATAGATGTGATAGAATCAACTGTTGTTGGAAAAACTATGAAATCAGCTCAAAATTCCTGTTATTCAACATGCTCATCCCCATCAATGTCCCCATCGCCCGAGAATAAAAGGTCAAAGGGTAGACAAAGTGTTAATCAAACCGGTCAATTGGCTCAACCTGCAAAGAAGCTCTTGAGTCACACTGAAGGTACAACTCATACTGCCCGAATGCTTCAATCAGTTGATAACGAAAGCCTGAAACGTGATAAAGTCCAAACTCTTCTACCCCAATTATCCATATATTCTTTGGAATCATCAAAGCCTAGTAGTGTCCTTTTTTCCTCCAAAACTCATGAAATTGGAACTGGAAACAGATCAGGTTATGCTCAAACAGAACCTAAGACCATGCCTCGAAATGGTGAATCGAATAGTATAAAGGAAAACGACACACTTCCAAGAAAGCAAAGTTTTAGGGCAGGGAAGGTGGTTGAGCTCCAGCTCGGGATCAAACCTCCAAGGAAACTTCAATTTAGACAAAATGTCCCTCTTCACAGCCAAATTGGTGAAATTAATTCCAGAAAGGATACCCTTAAGCAAACAGAATTGGAGAAAAGTGAAGCTAATTTTGAAGAAATTATGTGTGAGAAAGTTGTCCTGAAACGCCAAGATTCGTATGTAAAGAGAGCAGTCCAGAGTCTACTCAATAATGTGATTGAGGAGACTGCGAGTAAGCTTGCTCAGACCAGGAGCAGTAAAGTGAAGGCTTTGGTTGGTGCATTTGAAACAGTAATCTCTCTCAGGACAACAAATAGCAATTAGAAAGTTGACTTGCCTTGGTCAGAAACGCACTAGTGAAATGTGCAGCTGTACCTGTACAGTTTCTTTATACATCATGGAATGTTTTTATGACAAGGAAAGGACTTAATAAAATAAGGTTAAAGGAGTTGTCACGACGGAACTCTTTCTATCATTTTTTATAGGCTTGTTTTCCTTTAACGATTTCCTTAAGAGCACTTCTGCTCATCAATGCTTTTTTCCTTGTTCTTCCTAAACAAATACTCTGTAATGTAAACTCTCACTTCATCATACAATTATGCAAAATCTTAAACATATATAATTCTCACATATAAAGTAGTTGCACATTAATCCATAAACTCATTTGATGTCAATACGAAAATCAAACTCTTCATATTCTCTTCTATGTTTCTATTATTTTCCTCACTTTTTCACTTTTGTCTCTTATTTGATGGTTATTGACATAAGCAACTTAATAGGCAAGAATAGGATCAAAAGAGGCAACTTTTATAAGTGGTTTTTGAGAAAATCACCTTTTAGCTATCACACTCATCATGTCGGTATTAAGCGTTATAAACATTTATTACATGAGACATTAATAATCTAACATTCTCCCACTTAGCTCATGTAACATTGTCATCTTCATAAGTCATTTGAATTTAATGCGCATTGACTACATTATTCATCATAATTAAAAATTAGAACTAACGTGAGTCATGGCAGTTGTATGTGATTTAAACAACATATTCCCTTCCATGTATTACAAAGTTAGGCTTCTCCATGAAATGATCAATAAATGAGAAACACATAATTCATCAAAAAATAATGTCTATTCAAGACAAAAACTGTTATCATCATTCCATTCAATTCAAAATACACAGTCAAAAAACCAGGTAAATCATAAACAAATTCAATAATTAGCTTAGAATGTCAATTACATTAAAACATAAACGTCATCATAATATGCATTAATGCCTACTCAACAATAATGCCCATACTGTCAATTTCCCTATAAATATTTCGGGCAGTAATTCCTTAATCAAAGGATCAACAATCATAAAATTAATGCTAATGTACTCAATTGACACTCTACGTTTCTGAACCTCTTCTTTAACAGTAAAATATTTCAATTTCATATGTTTAGCATCTTTGGAATACTTTTTGTTTTTAAAAAAGAAAACTGTTGCGGAATTATCACAATAAATTTTTAACAGCCTAGCAATGTTGTTGATTATTCCAAGTCATGAAATAAAGTTTCGCAACCACTTAGCCTAAACCATGGCCTCAAAGCAGGTGACAAATTCAGCTTCCATGGTGGATGCAACAATTATTGACTGCTTTGCACTCTTCCATGATATTGCTCCTTCGGCTAAAAGATATACATAGCCAAATGTTGATTTTCTAGTATCTACACAACCTGCAAAATCTGAATCGAATATCCAATTACTTCAGGATGATCGGACCTCCTATAAGTAAGCATGTGATCTTTTGTCCCCTGCAAATATCTTAAGACTTTCTTTGCAGCTTTCCAATGATCCAATCCTAGGTTACTTTGGTATCTACCAAGCATTCCATCTGCAAAGCTAATGTTTGGCCTTGTACACGTTTGAGCATACATCAAACTCCCAACAATAGATGCAAAAGAAATTCCTTTCATCTGTTTCCGTTCCATATCAGTCTTTAGACGTTGCATGAGACTAAATTTGTTTCCTTTCTGAATTGGAACTAGAGACACTAAACATTTATCCATTATGATTCTCTCTAAAACTTTATTAATATATGCTTTCTGAGACAAAAAAATAGTCCTTGTGATCTATTCCAAATATTTCTATTCCTATCACATAGTTTGCCTCTCTCATATCTTTCATTTCAAAGTTGTTAGAGAGAAACTTCTTAGTCTCATTTAATAGACCAAGATTATTAGTTGCGAGCAAGATGTCATCAACATATATAATCAAAAAGATAAACTTACTCCCACTGACCTTCAGAATATACACCAATCAACAGTGTTTTCTTTAAAACCAAAGGAAACAACAGTATCATTAAACTTAAGATACCATTGGCGGAAAGCTTGTTTGAGTTCGTATATTGACTTTTTCAGTTTACACAGCATGCGTTCTTTCCTTTTAACTAAAAAACTCATTGGTTGTTATATATATACATTTTCCTCTAAATTCTGATTTAGAAAGGCAGTTTTCATATCCATCTGATGTAGCTCTAAATCATAATGAGCTACTAGTGCCATTATAATTTTGAGAGAACTTTTCTTGGAAACTATTGAGAATATTTTCTTATAATCAATGCCATCTTTTTTAGTAAAGCCCTTAGCAACAAGTCTAGCCTTGTAATGTTCAAGTTTGCTATGAGAGTCACGCTTCGTCTTAAAAACTCATTTACACCCAACTCTCTTGCACCCTTCAGGCAATTCTACAAGGTCCTAAACACAATTATGTTCCCTGGATTTAAGCTCATCTTTCATTGCATCTAACCATTTATTAGCATTAGCACTGTTAATGGCTTGTGAAAATGAAACTAGATCATCATTAATTCCTAAGTCATCTTCCATCTCTTGTAGATAGACCACATAATCATTCGAAATAGCAGATCTCCTTTCTCTTTGGGACCTTCTTAATGCTATTTCCTATGGTTCTTCTATTGCAGTTCCATGTTGAATGTCAGGAGAATGTATTTGTTGCTCTTCATGATTGTTATGCGGTGTAACAATTTGAGGAACAACAATTTGAGTAGTGGGAACACAAGTCAAAGGGACTTGTATTCTAACTTCCTTAATTTCCACATTTTGTGAAATGTCACTCCCACTAATTTCATCATTCTCAATAAACCTAGCATTTTCAGTTTCAACAATTCTTGTACTATGGTTAGGACGATAAAATCTATACCTTTTAGATTTTTTTGGATAACCAATGAAATATACACTGATTATTCTTACATCTAGTTTCTTTTCTTGTAGATTATAAATTCTTATTTCTACCTGGCAACCCCAGAAATGCAGGTACCTTAAACTAGGTTTCCTACTAGTCCACAGTTCAAAAGGTGTCTTTGGAGCCGTCTTACTAGGAACCCTATTTAACAAATACATGGCTATTTTTAAGGCATACATCCATAATGATAAGGGTAAAGATGCATTATTTAACATACTTCTAACCATGTCCATTGAGGTTCGATTACACCTTTCTGATACACCATTTTATTGTGGTGTATCCGACATTATGTATTGAGCACATATGCCATGCTTTTATAGGAATTTAGCAAATGGACCTGGGTGTTGTCTAGTTTCATCATATCTCCCGTAATACTCACCACCTCTATCAGACCTAGTGATTTTCACTTTTATATCTAGTTGCCTTTCAACTTCAATTATATGAATTTCTAAGGCATTCACTGCTTGAGATTTCTTATGCAATAAATAGATATATCTGTAACATGAATAATCATCAATAAAGGTGATAAAGTATTTTTCTTTACAGAAAGAATTAACATCAAAAGGTCCACATATATCGATGTGTACAATTTCAAGAAGTTGAGTGCTTCTCGTGGAAACTTTCTTTGTGTGTTTTGTTTGCTTTCCCTTAATACAATCCACACAAATATTGAGATCCCTAAAATCTAAACCTGGAAGAATTTCATTCTTTACTAATCTTTCCATTCTTTCCTTGGAAATATGTCCCAAACGCTTATGCCATAAGTAAGCAAAACAGTCATTCATTAAACTACGTTTAATTCCAACTTTATGATGCAGGGTCATAAGAGTTTCAGCATATAAATTATCAAGATTCAATTTATATAAACCCTCACAAAGTATACCAAATCCAATCATATTAGTATGCTTAAATAAACTGAAACATTCATTACTAAACTTAAAAGAGTATCCAGTAACATCAAGTTTAGATAAAGAAATCAAATTCCAAGAAATACTAGGTACATAAAGATTTTCAAATAAATCTAAATGATGTCTAGTATTCAAGATTAAACGGTAAGTCCAAACTGCTTCCACTGGAACCTTTACTCTATTCCCCATGAAAACAAACTTCTCATTTGGGTTTGTGGTTTGGATTGTAAGGAATCCCTGTATAGTATTAGGAACATGAGTTGTACATCCATAATCAATCCACCAAGTATTACGTGGAAATTCATTTAAATTTGATTCAAAACATACATAAGCCTTAAGCTTACCTTTCTTTCAAGCCAAGCCTTATGTCATGGACAGTACTTCTGGAAGTGTCCAGATTTTCGACAAAATTGACATTTGTTATTGTTTGCCTTCTTCTGGATCTTAACAGAGGAGCCATTGGTCTTCAATGGTCCTTTCCCCTTTCCATGTTTCTTATGTACTTTCTTACTAGCTCCTTACTATTTCACAAAATGGATGGAATGATTTCCTTAATTCTTAAGTCTTGTTTCCTCCTGAGCCAACATACTATGCAATTCGTGCACATTCCATTTATCTTTCATTGTATTATAACTCATTTGGAACAGACCATACTTAGAAGGTAAAGAGTTCTAAATGAACTGTACAAGGAATTTTCCTCCACTTCCATTCCTAAAGACTTAAGTTTTGCTGCAATATTTGTCATTTCAATGACGTGTTCATGCATAGTACGAGAACCATCAAATTTCAAGGTGGTCAAAGTACCCATTAAAGTCCTAGCAAGAGATTTATCAACTGTTTGGGAGCGCTCTTCCACAAAACTCATAAATTCTTTAGCACTTTCAGTTTTGGGAAGGGTTGACTTGATGTTGTTTGCTATGCTCATTCGCATAAACATCAAGCTCAGTCTGTTTGATTTTTTCCAAGCTTTATAATGAGCCTTTTCTTCATTACTGTTAGTATCAGTAATAGTAGCAGGCTTCTCAACTTGAAGTGCCAAATCAAGATCTAATACACCAAGGTGAAATTGGACTTGTTCACTCTAGTCAGAAAAATTTAGCCCATTAAATATTGGTATAGATGAAACTTGTGAATGTAAAGACGTAGGGACAGAAACTGCAATAAATATATGCCTAACATTAGTGCTTTGAGTCATAAACTCACATATTATATAGATTCAGATGAAAGATTACATTAACAATTAATGTACATTAATGTTCTCCTTTGTGTGATACATCAATGCACAAAATAATCATAATGATGCCAATAATATTTAACATTATTAGGTAATGATGCATACACTACTTAGAAATATTTATTATCTTTGGATAAATAAGTAAAACTAATAGTGCATTTACATTACCAAACAATCATATTCATTAATAATAAGAACAACCAATTAACCTTTGGGTAATTTATAAATTTATTATAATAATGAATTTCAATATGCTCATAGATAAACATCATTTATAGCATCAATTTTATGAGTGAGTGATTGAAAAATTCTAGTCAATTTAGAACTAATTATCTTAAAGATTTGATCACAGTGGTGATTCACAAATCTAAAATAATATTATTTTAAATTTGTTAAATAAAATGTTAACGAAAGTTTTAATTTAATATCATACTAAACTAATAAATATATCAATGCTAAAAAATCTCAATGGAAAGATAATTATATTTCATGCCAACATTTTTGACAAAGAAAATTATCATAATGAGGTCAGGAAGAATTTTGAGTATGAGATTTTTAAATCAAGGAATCAGTGAAACTACAAAAAAAAGTTGATGTGTTTTTACTCGTTAATTTTTAAATAACTTATACAGTTCAACCTCTTTCTTACGCCAAATTACACAAGTCTCAGCAACTTTTTAAATTAAATATAATAGTCTTTCCATTCAATGACCTTTTAAAAAATAATTTAGGACATTTTCATTGAAAGTTCTAATTGTATTATGCGAGTCAATTTTTAATTTTAAGTTAGTAAGTATATATTAAATGTTTTACAATGACATTTTAACGACTCATTAATTTACTTAATTAAAAACCTAATGCGAGGAGATTTTTGTCATAAGACGGGTGTCCAGATTCCGGAAAGAAGGAAGAAGCAAAGAACACCCTCGCTTTTGAATGACCCACGTGGCAACTCTTGCAGTATATATTCTGACAAAGACTGTCCTAATTTCCCTCCTAAGCCCGTCGCTATCTCTAGCTCTCTCTTTCATGCGTCCGCTGGTTTGTTATCTGTTCTCGTATCAAAACCTCAATGCTTCTCTCTTTTATGCATGTATCAAGCTCTCTTTTAAACTAAATGCAGTATGTCTATAGGTATTATTTCTTTATTCCACCGACTAATCTCATCTCACCAGTTGGTTATTTCTTGTTGAGCAAGTGTAGAATATTACACCTTTTTGTAACCTTTTTGTCATATCTCTCTCTGTTATTCTTTTTCCTTTTTATTCTACCAAACCGAAGTTTTCTCTCTGCTTCCCCCAAACGACATGGCGGAACCGTCAGATCATATTCTCAACGGCAGTATTTCCGGCGACGATTCTGTTGTATTAGATATTTGTGATGTTGCTGCCGATGTAAGCTGCAATGCCTCTACTTCTTCTGCTTCTGGTTTGTTTTTCTTCTCTTCTCTTCTTTCTTTAATTTAATCTATTTTCTTAATATGCTTCCTTTCTGTTGTACCAGATACAAGAGTATCTAATGGAAAGAGAGAGACGGAGAGAGAGTTTTGAGGATGTGTTTTTGATTGATTAGAAGTTCACTAAATTATGTAAACGCTTTTTCCTTTTTAGCAAGTCGTGTTCCGAGGATCCCATCCGGCGAAGACTCGGTTGAATACGACGTTCCTGTTCGTGGCCACAATGGCGACTCCTCTAATTCTTCTGGTATGTTTTCTTTTCTTATTAATGTTATTCGGTTTTTAATGATTGTCTTCTGGCCTTTTAACAACAATCGATTTCATGAGCTTTTACTATATTTATGTTAATGAATTGATGACTTATTTATTTGTTTTGGTGGACCACATTACATCTATTTGTGGCTTGAAAGTTAATGCACTTTTTCTATATTTGGCTCCATTTGTTGAATAATACCTGCAAAAGCTTATATTTTGTTGCATTCCTGATATGTTTAATAACGACAAATAAATGTCCGAAACAGAAGGTGAAAATTTTTAGCTTTTTTCAATTGAACAATCTACTGTTGCTAAAAAGGCTTACAGACTGAAATTTTTGTTCAGAACATCAAATGCTGACGAACTTCTTATTTACAACTTATGCCACATTTTAGCGAGAGCTAATACTTTCATAGCTTGGCACTTGGCACACATAACATACTTTTCAAACTCATGTAAAAGTTTAAATTTTACCTTTAACTTATTTGGAAGAGCTGTGTTGGTGTTTGTTGACAAGTATCATATTGTTTTTTTTTTTATGGGTAAATCAGAAGATTTTATACAAATAAGAAATGTTATGTACACCATTGGAGAATACTTAAGCAGTAATCTCTTACCTACCAAAAGGAAACGTAAAGTGAATACAAGAGGAGGCTACAACGCTTCCTTACAACAAAACACAAACAACCGAAACTCATCTACAGCCTTCCTACCAAAAAGGCCTTATAGAGCTAGCTCATCTAACCAGTAACACAAGTTAACCAACAACAATTGACAGCAATATTAATCAACCATCAATCATATACAATCCAAATCAACCTACAGCACAACTTAAGATGGAGAGTGAGATAGTATCATACTGTTTTGTTGTTGTTAATTGAGTTTACTTCTAGATCAACTCAAATTTGTTTGTTTTTTTCTTTAACTACTTACCCACTAATACATATCTGAAGTTGCTCCACTCAGTACCTGTTGACAGGAATGCTTCAAAAAGTGATGTGCCAGAGCAAGCATCAAATGTTGATAAATCAGGCTCCAGTGCTCTTGTACCTAGAAGGTTAGGTAAACGGATGGAGAATCATCACCGAGGTATATTGATGGCAAAACTACGTGATGAAAGATTGTCTAATAGAAAGAAGGTCAGTTATATTGCTTATACTTTAGATTTGGCAATTATTGTTGTCTACTGCTTTTATTAGTGATTGGCTAGAAACTAGGGATAGACTATCTAATGTTTTTGGATGTTTTAATTACCAATACAATTTTCAACAAACTTCTCATGTGATGTAAAATCAATAGCATGGCCCGACTAGGAAGCCTTTCTCTTGTTCTTGTGTTTTGCTACATTTTAGTGTTTTTCTCTGAAGAAGAGTTGTCTTGAGCAAATGTTACATATGTAGGCTAAGGATTGGTAATTAATAAAATTGAATTGCAAGGGAGAATAGCGTGCCTCTTAATAGGAAATAGTCAATGTATATCTTTCATGTTTGTTAGCTCCTAGTTAATAGATATTCCAGTACTTAGTTTGTAACAACAAACCCTTGTAACTCTTTATATATTTATGTACGTTTCGTAATACAAATATGAATTTGATCAGGCAATTCAGTATCCTTTATGGTATCAGAGCCAAAGCCTAACGACATCACATTTTTTTTCGATCAAAATAGAAACATAGCTGCAGCTTTATTCCAAGGAAGGAACAAACCACTTATGCTCTTGATTATTCAACAACCAAACCTCAACAATGACTCAAGACAATGAATCTGCCTCTACTGCTGCCACCGCTATCAATATTGAAGCTGCTCTACCTCAAAATGTGATCATGTTCACCACTTCTCGTCCGATTCGAAACTAACTGGTGCAAACTTTCCTCCCTGGAGAGTACAATTCAGCGCCCTGCTCATTGGATATAATGTAAAATGTTACGTTGTTGGAACAATCCCTTGTCCAGCCACCACAGGACTGGAACTTGATCTATGGATTCGACAGGATCAGTTCGTTGTCCATGCCCTGGTGACCACTGTTGCTCCAAATATTGCAACACTTCTTGGTTTTGTTCATTCGTCTAAGGAGGCCCGGGAGCTCCTCGCAAAGGCATATGCTTGAAAGTCTCGATCGAGACTCATGTCTCTCAAAGAGAGACTGATTTGTATTCGGAAGAGCAGCAGAAACATCTCCGAATATTTGAAGGAAGTTAAAGGAATTGCGGATGAAATTGCAATTGTTAGTTCGCCAATTGATGATACGGATTTGGTAATCCATACTTTGAATGGTTTGTCTGTTGATTTCAAAGATGTCAACGCTGCGATTCGTGCTAGAGAGACTGTGATCTGTTTTGATGATCTACACAAAAAACTTGTTGATTTTGAGCACTTTCTGGAACGACAAGCAAGGCTGGAAGAAGCTGTCCAGGTGCCTTCTGTGCACGTCTCCAGCAAGCACCGTGTAGGCTTCAGTAAGTGCTATGGTCGCCCTAACCACAGCCTGACATCGTGCAGAACACCAATATGCAAGGCTGCCTTCATGAGCCCTTTTGTCACGCCTGGAATGTCCAAGCAGTAAGAAGTCATCTGCCAATTTTGCGACAAGCCTCGTCACACTGCCAAGACTTGTTGGTTGCTGCACGGGAGGTTTACCAAGCATCAAAGTCAGTCCAGTGACCAAACCGCGCTCCAGGGGCCTATAACGTCCGAACAGCAGGGCCATCTCCGCAAGGGTAGTGGATTGGCAACTCATCACGTCACAAATAACTTGAGCAATCTGTCCATCCACTCACCGTTAAACTTTTTCCCGATTACTTCCAAGTGAAGGATTTGCGGACATAGGCAATGCTCCTTACAGGTTCATGCCACAATGACCTCTATGACCTTTATCTCTCGACGAACAAACCATTCGTGTTTCATGCTCGTCTTCCAAGTCCACCTGTCCTACATCACATATTAGGCCACCCGTCCTACATCACATATTAGGCCATCCGTCTAATAAAGTTTTTAATTTTCTACAGTCGAGTCATAAGTTAGCATTGTGTCCAGTACTATCAGATTCTTGTGTTTCTTGTCAGTGTGCGAAAAGTCATAGACTTCCATTTTCAAGTCTTCGTTTGCAAAGCACTAAACCTTTAGAAATAATATTTTTTGATATTTGGGGTTATGCTCTGATGGTTTCAATTGATGGTTTTTGTTACTACTAAATTTTTGTTGATCATTTCACAAAATACACGTGGATTTACTTGTTGAAAAACAAATCCGATGTTTTGTCCACATTTGTCAACTTCAAAATTGTTGTTGAAAAACACTTTGAAACACCAATCAAAACCTTGTATTCTGATAATGGAGGTGCGTTTATCAAACTCAAAACCTTCCTTGTCAACAACGGTATTTCTCACCTAAAGCACCGTTTGCGCCTACTGAAAATTCATCTCCACCAAACCAATAGTACAATTCTTCATCACCAATGGTCACTTGCGATCATACATCACCACCATCACGCATATGGACACTTGTACCTGCTACAGAAGCTCAGAATGTGATTGGTTGTATGTGAATTTTTTGCACGAAAAGGAATCCGGATGGATCGGTGGCTCGATATAAGTCGCGACTTGTAGCAAAAGGGTACAGTTAGTGCTCGGGGATCGACTACAAAGAAACTTTCTTCCCTGTAGCGAAACACCAAATGATCAAAATCATTTTATCTCTGGCCTTGGCAAATTCTTGGGCCTTACATCAAATGGATGTCAATAACGCATTCCTACAAGGCCATCTCAGTGAAACCGTACATATGCAACAACCACCGGGTTTTGTCAATCAGGAGCATCCGAATTATGTTTGCAAACTACACAAAGCCATATACGGACTCAGACAAGCTCCATGAGCTGGTACCAAGAACTCCGCTCATTCCTACTTCGGTATGGTTTTTTCAGTAGCACTTGTGATTCTTCTCTTTTTATATACAAATGTATTGGTGTGATCATGTACTTTTTGGTATACGTGGATGATTTATTACTAACTGGCAACTTAACAACGGAGCTTCAAAGATTCATTGCAGATATCTCTAGTACATTTTCACTGAAAAACATGGGGACTCCATATTTTTGCAGTATTGAACTCATACCAAATGTTGATGTTCTATTCCTCTCTCAGCAACGCTACATTCATGATCTACTCATCAAATTCAAAATGGCAGATTGTAATCCGTGCACCACCCTTATTTGTACATTGGCCACACTAAAACTTGATGATGGTTCAGCCACAACGGATGAGTCTCTTTATCGAAGCATCGTAGGAGCTCTACAATATGTAATCTTGACTAGACCAAATCTCAGCTTTTCGGTCAACAAATTGTCACAGTATATGCATAAACTGACTGAACTTCACTTTCAGCACTTGAAGCGAACTCTTCGATATCTCAAACATACACATGACTATGGTCTTCTACTACATCGACCGAAACATTTCCAACTTCAGGCATTCAGTGATGCTGATTGGGAGGAGATGCTGACACCAAAACATCTATGTCTGCATATGTTATCCATTTTGGTGACAATCTTGTTTCATGGAGCTCGAAACGACAACGTACAGTAGCTCGGTCATCCACAGAAGCAAAATATCGAGCAGTCGCCAACACTGTTGCAGAAGTAATGTGGCTTTGCAATCTACTACGGGAACTATATGTTCAATCATAGGATGAGCCAAAGATTTATTGTGACAACTTGGGAGCTACGTATGTGTGCTCCAATCCGGCTTTCCATTCCTGAATGAAACACTTTGCCTTGGACTATCACTTCGTCAGAGAACAAGTGCAATAGAAAAATCTGACAGTCTCTCACATATCGACACTTGATCAGACTACGGATGCCTTGACCAAACTGTTGTCTCGGCACAAGTTCAAGCTTTTTTGGAACAAGATGAATGTCACATCCCGAGACTTCATCTTGCGGGGGCATAATAGGAAATAGTCAATGTATATCTTTCAGTTTGTTAGCTCCTAGTTAATAGATATTCCAGTACTTAGTTTGTTACAACAAACCCTTGTAACTCTTTATATATTTATGTACGTTTCGTAATACAGATATGAATTTGATCAGGCAATTCATTATCCTTTGCCTCTTGGATGGTGTAGAAATCTTAGTGTCATGAAGTCAATTCAGTTATTTAGATAACATGGTGTGGCAGTTCCCTCATTGTTGTCTTACTACGAAGTATTTACGTTCCTTAATACACATAAGAACTCCAACTTTTTATTCAACCCATTAAAATTCATCGTTACTAAATATTTTACTTGCATATTAAATAAACAACACATTCACCCTGGTTAGTGCTGGATGTGGTCATAATTGTGTGAGGTATGTTGGTTTTCATATCTCTAGTGGCTAAATGTGGGTCTTTAATTAGTCCACTTAATTTGTTTATAGATAATGTGAAAAAGAAAGGACTGAAGGATTGATGCATATCATTTATGAATGGAATTCTTTCGAATCCCTGCCTGTTGCCCTTCCACAAGCAAATTTTCTTTCGAATATGGCAGTTATGTCTTTTAAATGTTGCTAGTGGCCTTTTTTTTTTCTCTCCAACTTCGATAAAATTCTTGTGGTGAAACTTTACCACTTGTCCTCTTTGAGGTCAATAAAAACTATATGGACGCAACAGTTATCTTCTGTATTTATCACATTTTGTATCAAATGGATATTCAGGTCTATCTACTAAATATTATTGAGATATTACCTTGCAGCTCCTTCGTTATTTGTAGTTTGGAAACTCTTTATTTTTCCTTTGTCAGTTTGTACAGTCTTTATTTTTCCTTCACCATCTCTCTGTTTCTCAATATAGTTCTTGATTAACATTTTCAGCTCAAATTGTTTCGTCGACTAGCTACTGTCAAAGATGATGGAACTGTACGGTTTGAAGTTCCTGGAGATATCAAACCAAGCCTTAATTTTGGAGCTGGAGTTGTTTGTGGAGACATTGATGAGGAACATCTTGGCATACCTACAATTAAAACTTTACCTCCCTTGCAAATAGTAATGCTTATTGTTGGAACACGAGGAGATGTGCAACCGTTTGTTGCCATTGGAAAACGCTTCCAGGTTATATGCACATGTTTGCTGAAAATGTTTTTTTTCACCCAGTTTGAAGACCTATTTTTAATTGTAATTTCCATGAAATGAAATTGATGCTACAACTTTAATCATTAAGCATACACGTTAGTGTTAATTCAGGAGCTAAAGATTTTTTTCACTTCAAGACTAAATGTTGAGAAGGGTAATTTGTGTTAGTTAGGCATGTTTCTTTGTCAATTTCTTTTTAAATATTTTGACTATGATCTTTGTGATACTATTCAGAAGTATATTTAATTGACCTATGTGTACCAAGAGATGCTTCCTTTTCTCTAATAGAATAGATCTTGCTTGCAAATCACTTTTATGCTTTCCATACTATCCTTTCATCTACTGATTTTCTGTATCACATGCTTAAAAAGGATGGAGTTTGGCTGTTAGTTTTTTTCTGAATCGTCAGTAAGCTTCTGTTTTGAAGATTACCTGTCCAAGACTTATGCTTCTTACAGGAGTTAACGTTGCAAATTGGTGCAATTTTTTTGTTAATGTCTGGCAATTGTGCAAAATACTAATAGGGCATGGTTCTTGATACATGGTTCTTGATAAACTGTAACTGGACAATGATATTCTGGTTGCCTCATGAACTTGCAATTTCAGTGATTTTGAGTTGATGCGGATAATCATTTTCTTGCAGGAAGATGGTCATAGAGTTAGGTTAGCTACTCATTCAAATTTTAGAGATTTTGTGCTGACTGCTGGATTGGAATTCTTTCCTCTAGGTGGAGATCCAAAAGTCTTAGCTGGCTGTGAGTCTCCTGTTCACATTTTAATCATGAAGGTTTTTGTGGTGGTGGCCAACATTTATTTATTTATGTAATACGCTGAAATGATAATAGTCACTAAAAGAGCCAACTTCAAATATTATTGGGATTGAAAAAGACAACTAATGTTTTGTATATATATACGTGGTAGTTCCTGAGTGTCATATAAGTTTGACCTATGTCAAAGTGGTCCTTTGATAATCTTTATACATTTGTTATTATGTTGCAAGATGCATTACCAAAATCTTGTGTTCTTCTACAATATGTCTTGGTTTGGGATATTTCGATTTCTTGACTCCTTAGTCTCGAGTATAGATTGGTTGGCTATGGTTGTAAGTTCTTCCTTATGTTCTCTTTTGTGATTGTTGGCATCTAAATAAATTATTAAAAATCAAGTTGCCTGCTTGAGGACTATATTACTGTTTCTCGTTTCTATGCTTAAATTCAATCGTTGTGAAGTATTTGGTGAATTCAGAATCACTATGACAATTGTTGTCATTTCATCTGCTCTGTCTTTTTGTGTTCTGCTTACATGTAAACATTCCTGTTCTTCTGTGCTTTTTTAATTTCCCCTGTGTAAGTTTTTTGAACCATGATGGTGAATGCAACTAGATTAGAGGATTCTTCAGTAGATTTATTATGTTTCTACCTCAACGAAATAAAGATCCAAATGTTGACTGACACAATTTCACTTCAAGCCATTAACTATGAAATGTTTTCTTTACCAGTGTGCATGCTTTCATCTTTTCCCCTTTTCCATATAGAATTTCTAGAGGTTGCTTTTCACATTAAAAACAATTTTATATAACCATATTTCTTGCAGATATGGTAAAGAATAAAGGTTTCTTACCATCAACACCCTCAGAAATATATATTCAAAGGAATCAAATGAAAGAAATCATATTCTCCTTGCTTCCTGCTTGCCAAGCTCCTGATCCTGAAACAAAAGTCTCATTTAAAGCAGATGCAATAATTGCCAATCCACCAGCATATGGTAACCCATCCTACAGTTTTGTCCCTTCAGGATTCTCTCTTATTTTGGTTGTTGAACATAAACAAATAATTTCCTTTATTTTTTGTAGCTTCTCTATGGTACGTCAAAGTTCTTTTTATTTTTAGCTAATGTACACAGCGAGTCTGACTTAGTGATAAGTTTGTTCACTACCTTGTTCTCTGGTAGTGAAAGCCTTGTAACTCATCGTGGATGTTTAGTGTTTTTGCTAACCTTACATACACAGTGTTGAATGAGAAGTCTGATTGATCTTCCAAAACCAAAAGAAAAATACATAGTTCTTTTCTACTGTTGATTTAGATTTTTGTTTTATAATTCTATGTGCTTCTAAGACCTACTTTGGTTATATTATTTGCTTGAAATATATGCCTTCATTCTGTTTTGACTCCTTATTGCCAGTTGTTCATTTAAATCTTGGTTCATTTTAAGAAGAAATGAATTCTTGTTGACAAATAAAGCTTTAGGACTGTTGGTTTTGATTATTACTGCTTGTGTTCGACATTAAGTGAGATGCCATTTGGTGGGTAGGTTGCTTCCTCTAGTTTTCATAAATGATTTGACGACAAAGATCAGGAAATAAATTAGAGGTTTCTAGAGAGAGCCAAAGGTGGAATATATAGAGGTAAGGAAAGGATGGATTACAAAATTTAATGATTTGTGTGAGGGATGTTTCCTTTGTTCGTTTTCATTTGTTAAGCTGGGACTTACAAAAGGGGGTGAAGGTGGTCCTCAAGCCTTCAATACTATTAGGCTGCTAGATTTGTTGGTAACTTAGATATTATAATAAATTGAAAACATAAGTCCATGAATGCAACCTGTGAAATGCATTGATGTTTCATCTTGAAGCTTGACCTATTGTTGACTTGCATATAGCCATTCTAACTTATCAGATTATCTGCATGCATGTGCGTGAAAATTATTTGCATATCTCATATAGCAACAATAATTAAGAAATTTGGTTTTCGATATAGTGGCTAGGAGTAGTCACTGAACAAAATTTCTTTTGGGGTTGAACCTTGGTCAGTCTGTATACAGTGTGAATCCATTGCTATGTTTGCTTCTCATGCATTGTCTTTTACTGTTATGTCTACTTGGGGGTACATTTGTTGACTGCTTGGTGAACTACCAAGGCAAACTGTGAAATGGTGAAAAATTCGTCAGGTTGGATTGTTTTGAACTTTAAGCTCTCCTATTTTCTCATTCTTGGTGTAAATTAACCTTAACTCATCTGTGGTTCTGATCAACAATCCTTCTGGCTTTTATAATCTTTGTCTTTTCTTTCTGTTTCTCCGTTTTTTTCGTAATTCCTAACTCAACAAATTCTTTATGTAGGACATACACATGTTGCTGAGGCACTTAAAGTACCCATCCATATATTTTTCACAATGCCTTGGACGTAAGTTTCTTGTGATGCTGATAATAGTGTTCTCAAATATTTTGCCTAATTATTCCTGCACTTGAGGATTGAAAGTTTCTTTTTAGAATTCCCTTTGCTATCTTCTTGGAAAGGAATATATGCTTTGTTGCGAGATTTTCTTCTTTTTATTAGGTTGTAAACTAGTGTATTGTTTCTTTGTAAATTATGCCCAAAATAGGCGTCTAAACAGCTGTCAATTAGTTTGTAAACCAGTTTCTTAATTTTAGGATACTTACTATATTTAGCTCTTTTGTACAACTTTAAATTGTAGCAATTCTGATCAATGAATATTTTTCAGCCAATTTACGTCTTTATAGTATTAGAGCAGGTTTGGGTTGGATTATTAATTTCCCGGTTGTCCGTCTGGATGTCCAGCCCCAGCCCCAGCGGCCCGGTCCGGTTACCGCTGCGTTTATTTCAAGTGACAACTGAATATTTGATCTCAGTTGCACTTGAGGGGAAGTGTTAGAGTATCATATATTGACTAAACATGAAAATGTTAAAGGATTTATAAGTGGCAAGGGCTAACTATCCAAATGACTAGTTCTAGTCATTTTAGCAATAGTTGACCCAAGCCTAATTTTTGTTAATGGGCTTTACACTCCACCCATATTAAAAATTCTAATATGCTTCTTAAAATTCAGTTTAATAGTTAAATTTGTTATACTTGCCAGGCCAACTAGTGAATTCCCTCATCCATTGTCCCGAGTGAAGCAATCTGTTGGCTATAAAGTAAGCTTGTATCTTTGTTTTTGGTTAATTTTTTATTTGTATATGTTTTGAGATATCATATTCTTATTTACGTATATTTCCTACTGCAGTTTTCATATCAAATTGTTGATGGCTTGATTTGGCTTGGAATTAGGGATATGATAAATGAGTTTAGGAAGAAGAAGTTGAAGCTAAGACCTGTAACATACTTAAGTGGATACTATAGTTCACCTTCTGATTTACCTTACGGGTATATATGGAGTCCTCATCTTGTTCCCAAACCAAAAGGTTAGTTATCATACCAAAAATTTGGGTTCTTGGTCAAACCTTCAAATCTAGTGACTTTTTTGTGTGTGTTTTCCTTTCTTCAGTGAAGAGCTTTTATTTTCTGTTATAGTGGATTTGTGGCTAGATTGGCCTGATCGGGTTGATCATTTTTAGTTATTACTATTTGATTATATTGGTTTTCATCTTCTTGCTTCTTAGAAAGGGATTGAGATGGACTATGGTGAATGCTTGATAGATTCTTAATGCTGATTTCAGATTCTTGTTGTATTCATATATTGGTTTGATCTGTGAAAGACAAACTGCAGAATTTGGAAAAATAGTGTTCAAGAATTACCTTGTACAATTGTTTAAATTTTCAGTAAAACTGTCAATGACATGTTTAGGGTTTCGAAGTTTTTGTGTTCGAGTATGCTAATGCACTAGTATTTGCTGGATTTTTTTCTGTATGGAAAGTTAGCTTCGCTGATAAAATTTTTCTGTTCCATTCTTAAACAGTATTCATCTTTTGGAGGCATTAGTAGTTTCAATTTCTATGGTTTTTAATAGTTAAAGTTATTTCTTAACATTGTTCAGAATGTGAACTTTATTCAGAGTAATGTTTCTTTTTTCATTTTTCCTTGTTTCATTTGTGTACTCTAAAGGCTCTTGGTGCTTATAATGTCCCATCTTTTGATCTTATGATGATTGTATTTGTTGTTGCACATTTATGTTAATTGCCATCATTAAGCCTTTTCAACGAATGCTAGCTTTTTATGTCCATCTTATATTTTTGTCAATGAAAAGTCCCTCTGGGCTCCAGCCTTCTGGCTTGGTACTGATCGCATGCACATTTTTCTGTTCCATTCTTAAGCAATATATCTTTTGGAGACATTAATTCAATGGTATAGGTCTTCATTCAGGTTCAGGCTTGTTCATTACTTACCCTTTTAGTTTTGGTTAAGAAGGATGGACAAAGGTTACTTATTTTTTCTGCTAGATTTAGCTTCCCAGGCTTGGCACATTTTTAATACAAAATATGATGCATACTTATAGTGAATTTGACTTTTGGAAATGCCGCTATACTATAAGATAGTTATTTGATATTACTGTTTTGTCTATCCATCATGCAGATTGGGGACCTAAGATTGATGTGGTCGGATTTTGCTTCCTTGACCTTGCATCAAACTATAAACCTCCAGAGGAGCTTGTGAATTGGCTAGAAAATGGCAATGCACCTATCTATGTTGGTTTTGGCAGCCTTGTGAGTTTTTTCTTCCTTTGACATCAGTAGTATGATATAGTGAAAAACCAAAAAATCCTTCCTTTTTTCTTTCACTTTGTTGTGGACGCATTTGTGGGGCAAGCATATGTGAGGAAGAAGCGTTAATTTCGGTTCATTATTTCTATCTAGATAGTCAAGTTATTTTTGTTTTGAGTCAGTTTGTTATTTTATATTCTGCTGTAGGTCTTTGTCGTATTTCCCTTTTAAAGTGAATCTTCCTCAATAGGACTCCTAATGATGTAAGGAGACTAGTCTATTTATATGGCAATTGCAGGCAATAAAGAATAAGCAGAATTTTTACTCAAACGAGATCGGAGTTCTCTTTTTCATTGAATTCCAAGGTTTCAGCTCCCTTAAACGAGCTGCATCTACAGTCACGATAGGTAGGACTAAGAATGCGAATAAGGGCAAGGAAAAGAGGAGGTTGTTTGAGATTGACTTCCCTATCAATCGTCCTATCACGAGATCCACAACTAGGGATCGTAACACACTTCCACATTTTCATTGTCTTCTTAACCACCAATGCACTGATCCAGTTTTATATCAAGCATCTGTATTCAATTGTTTGTTCTCCTTTTTGCCAAGTGCCTCTTTGTTAATGAACTACCTGTACATAACCTGTTTCTCACTATGCATTTAGGTGCGAGAACACATTATTGAAGTAAACTATCTTCAAAATCTGATTCTCGGTTTATTGGTGAGCAAAGATGGAAAAATAATTCTTCAAGGATTGAAACAACAATGATTGAAATACAAGAAAACATTGGTTCTAGCTAGATAAACAATATTTATGTCGACTTATTTTTAAAATGAACAATTGGTAATATCTTAAAATTCCAACAGCCTGTTCAAGAACCAGAGAAGATGACCCAGACAATTGTTCAAGCTCTAGAGATGACTGGTCAAAGAGGCATCATTAACAAAGGCTGGGGTGGTCTTGGGGATTGTAAGTGTTGATTTTGTTCTTGTTTAATCATGCACTTGCTTTTGATATGTTATGCACCCTTTGATGCAGGACAAATAGAAGAAAGATTAACTGATAGCTAAACTCACAAAATTGGAAAATATGGCTCATTTTAGGCTAGTGTTTTAGGGTTTAATGTGGCTAGAATGTATGATATTGGTTGCTAGAATTGTGTGAGGAACACAAATAATGGAGAGCAGAAAACTAGGAATCCTTGCGAAGTCTAAGAATCACTATTAGAAGAAAGCATCACACCCTAGTTAAAAGTTCAAGTTTGTAGAAAATTTCAGATTGCTTATTATTGAAGAGTTGAATACACACCAATGTTATAAATACCGTACTAGTATTGGTACCGGATTGGGTTTTGATATGATATTGTACCGGTACCGGTCAATATCGGATATCGTTTTGAGTAATTTTTTAAATTTATAAAATAGTCCTTGAAATTTTTTTAAAATTACAAAATAGTCATTTAATATATTGTACCATATAATTTATAATTTTACATCAACCCTATCTCTAAAAATTATAATAATAGAAATTTAAGATAATAATTTATATATTTTTATTAAATCAATCTTGAATTAAAGTTTTTGTTTTTATTTTATTGCAATTTAGTTCTTAAAGATTTAAAAATTTATACTAACTGGTATTTCAAATATCGGTCGGTATCAAATAAAAAGTTCGGTATTGGCTGATACTAACTGTCAATACTAAAGACATTAATTTCATATCATTTTTCGGTCAGTACGGTACGAAACTTATATATCAATGACAATCCATCCATCCATCGCATCAAATTCATTTTCTTTTGTCCTTATTTAAAAATTTTTCATTTTTCTTGTTATATGAAAAAAGAGAGGAGAAAAACAACTCTAGTCTTCCAACATCTGCATCTCTCACTCTCATTTCTCTCAGACAAAAAACAGAATCTCTCTTTATGGTTTATTAGTAATAGCCCAAGAAAGGTAGAAACTTTCTGTATAATCATGGCTTTTGCCAAAATTGAGAGCTTATAAACTCATGCCTTTGTCAATGCTGGATCTAATAACACCTTTTCCTCCTCTCCAACTACGAGTTTTTATTTTTTGGTTCTTCAAAACTCTCTTCTTTTTGGGCACATCCGGATCTTTTCTTAATCTCTTTTTAACTTATTCTAGATGTCTCTAAGCTTTTTAATTGTTCTATTCTTTACCCCTGGATAATAAATTGATGATCCACTCGTTGTAGTTGGGAGAATTTGGTTTGGTTGAATTGTTTGTTTTAGGAATCATGGCATGGATTCCTTTATATGGGCAACAATTTTCTTTAGGATGTCTTGCACATTTTGGGATTAGTTTTTTTGTTTTTTTCCTTTCTTATGAATTTCTTTTCCTTAATAGTTTAGCATGTAAATAAGTAACTGGCATATTAGTATGCTGAACATGTTAGTTTATGCTCTTACAACCAATCATTTGCAATTTGATATATGATATTATTGTTTAATTAATAAAAGATATTTTTTATCTTTATGTATTAAATTAATTACATTTGATGTTTTAATACTAAATGTAAAATCCTTGAAATAGTTACAGTATAAATGAAATTATGATGAAATCATAATTATAAGATCCAATTTACATTTATATATTATTTCTAAATGTTATTAGTTGTAGTTTCATCAAGACGGGATACTGATGAAATGGTGAAACTATCACATATTATGTTTCTTTTTTGTAATGAAAGTAATTGATTTTATAAATTAAAGTATGGAGATACTAGGGATGACCTGCCTGACTTATTATATTTTTTTAAAAAAATTCAAAATGACATCTTTTTTTGTCATTGGTTGTTACGCCTTAGGCTAGGCTAGGCTTGGGCTACCTGAGCCCAAGCTCGACCTAAGGCTCATTCGGGCCTGGAAAATCAGGTTGAGACCATGTTAACCCAAGTATGGCCCGTTGGCTTCAAGCTGGGCCGAGCCCAGACCGAAGTCTAGGGGATTGTTATGACAACATTGTAGGCTGAGATTGTCAACCTAACCCAACAATTGAACAACCTGACAATCACCTCTTTCTTTCCACTTAAAGTACTTCCGCACAGATACAAACTATGTAGACAAGACAGCCATATCATAAATGATTACTTCCTAGTGGAACACATCTGAGCCTTCTATCATGAGTTCTTTTGGCCCGAATGTCTTCCAAAACTCCCCTATTCTTCGATATTAACTCTGAAACACTAGCAAATACATCAAGATATCTCAAAAATATAATATTTAAGCTCAAAGGCTTGTACTAATCCATAAAACACTTAAAGCAAAAATAATTAACAAATGAATACAATTCTAACCTAAACACATACTAAATGATTGAATTAACGGCTAAACACATATCAAACTATAACTTAAAATACGATGCAATTTGCACTTATCAACATCCTCACAATTAAACATTTGCTTATCCTCAAGCAAACAAAACAACAAACAACACAAAACCACAAAGCACACAATGCAATAATGAGGCAATGGCTTCAACTTCACGAAACAAATTTAACTCTAGACACAATCATTCAAGTTGTTCCAAATTATTAACATGCAAAAATCACATCTAAGAACTCTGGGCTAAATATACATATTAATCAAAACTTAAATATCAAGTTTATTCACTCTGTTCAATTGTACACACACATTAATAATTATTTGTTCAATCAAACTTTGTAAATAATCCTAAGTACGTTTCATGAAAATTTAAGCTACTTACAAGTTCAGTAGGTTTTTATTAGAAAACATTCTTTTTTTGTTACTTTTGTGGACATGAACTTAGTCTTTTTACACGGAGGCAAACATTGGTGATGAATGTCGATTCAGTTACTCGAATAAGTCATGTTTTTAATAAGTTGCTTGGTTAGAATGTCATTATAGTCTTTTGACGTGAAGGCACATATTTGTGATGCATGTCGATCTAGTTACTCGGTTACATCACGTTCTTAATTGGTTACTAGCTCTATTCATAACCTGAAGGCTAGTGGAATAGTTTAAAATTTACAAATAATTTTTCTTCTTTTCTTTTTTTTTACTGCCTACCTTATTGCTTTAGCTACTCATTTTCATGAAAAAATATTAACAAAGCTATTTAGTCGTAAGACTTAAAATGATGAATGAATGTGACAACTTATAGGGTGATAAACTAACACTGAATCCTAATTAACTTGTATATTTTAGTCAAAGAACCTAGATCACTAATTTTACAAGCTAATGACTCTTTAGAACCTAATAGATTATGCTCAAAATTAAATCAATTTCGTTCCATCTAACCCATCGATACATTCACACAATTCACAATATGCAACATAAACACACTAATATAACAATATGAAAAATTCACACTCAAAGCAAAACACACAACTTTCCCCACACTTGAACAACACATTATTCTCAATATGATAAGAAGAAAAAAAACACAGATGGAAGGGAATAATATAAAATAAATATTTAAAAGAAAAGGGCTAGAAACAAAACCTTACCATGATAGAGGTAATGATGGTGAGGTGTTGAGATCAAATCCGTTTGATGCTCGAGATTATTGTCTTATTTTGGAATTGCTTAAAAAGAGTAAGAGAAATAGTAATCCTATATTATTTCAAATCATTAAAATTTTATTTAAAATTCAAAACAAATCTAACTAAACACACTAATTTAAATCTAACTACTAAACGTGCTAATTTATGGTCATTAGCTTGACCTTGTATCAATAGAAACTTAGTCGGAGCCAATTATAAGTGGCTTGTTTCCACCTTTTACGTTCAACATCAGTTTTGTAGCCTGTAAGTAAGCTAAAAATTGCAAAATGATCAGAAGGACAATATTGATAAAATTATGAAAACTAATTAAGCTCAGTAATGTCCTTTTTTCGAGCGAACTATTAACAAAATAGGGAATAACAAAACTCCCTGAATCTTCCGGAGAATCCAACAGTTTGCCCGATAAGAGGGTGAGTTGTTCTCGTTTTGGTTCTTCCGCATTCGTCCTTATCTCCTCTTCTTCTTTAGCTTCTTTAATAGAGATGTACATAACTTCTTCAAACTTGATGTCTACTGTTAACTGTTCTTCATCCTCTCGTTCCTTGAAAGATTCGAGCATTAATTTTTCTGAATGAGTAGCCCTCCTCCGGATTTTTTAATATATCATTCATGTTGAATGTCACTTCGTCATAACTAATCCGAATGATGAGGTTCTCTTCATGGACATCTACCTAAGTTTTTTTTATGTTCAAGCATGTTATACCAAGAACTAGGGAATAATAGGGAGGGTTGTCATTCTTTTCTTCATCCTTTTTCTTCATCTCTTGGTCTTCTACAAGATGGGGTTCAACTTGATTTCCCACTGGTTTTTTTTTCTCTTCCCTATTTCTAAGTATGATAGCTTCATATTGCTCTCGTTGATGTAATTTCATATTGCTTAAAGAGTCTTCCACACTTCTATTACAAAATTCACAGTAAAGCTATCTCACTTGAATCTCCAGGTTGTGAATATAAGAGGCATGATTTTTCGTTACTTGATTAAATTGTTTTTCCAGTCTCTTTTGGGTCTCTTCCATGTCTGTTTGCTTATCCATGATTTTGTCCAATTTGGAATCCCATGAACTGGACTCATCTTGCTAAAATCCTAATAGGTCTTGATATCCCATGTGAGTACTTAAATTATTAGATCAATAAAAATTTGGGTGGTTCTACCACCCCGAAGTGTGCATGTTCATATAAGGACGATGATTTTCCCAACTAAATTGGGGCTCATTGAAATCTGCAAGAGTCCTTTGCTCCTTATAATATATATCCTCCATGATCATTTTTTTAATCTCTTTTTGATATCTAATTTTCTAGATTCTTTGTCTTTGCCTTGTGATCTCCAAATCAACGAGTTTTTGACTTTTCGCCCAAGCTTCTTACAGTTTTTTTTCCTTCTCGTGATTAGGTACCATAATCACAAAAGATAGTGAAACTCCTTAGACTACAAGAATTAAACTAATTCTATACCTTCCCCAGCAACGACACCAAAAACTTGATCAGGGTAAATTTTAATCTTATAAACCCTCAATATTGTGCAAACACACGGTTCGTAGCGGAGTATTAAAGGTGTCAATCCTATGAGGAAGGAGAGTAATCTAATCTTAAAATCTAAGGCCAGAAAAACTATAAAACTGAAAATAAAAGATGCAATAGAAATTAATTATGAGAATTGAATTTAACCAATCAAATCATAAATTAAACAAAAAAGTATTAACGAGTGAGCAATATGCAATGACAATAGAAATCAGAGTAATATGCAATGACAATAGCAATCAACCTAAGGAATTTACCAATTTATGAGAAATGAGATTTTACTTATCGTTAATGCTAACCTAGCCGATTATGTGTCAATGGAGTGTCGGTTCTAGACTATCCTAAGGCTGATTATTCTCTCTCGATTTATAACTATTAAACCCTAATTAGATTGTGGAATTTGCTATCTCTCAAATCGCAAATTATCCATAACCCTAGTTAGATCTAAAGCACTCTAATTAACTATTAAAGCATCAAACAAGATCTCTCTTCGCACAATTACCAATATGATTTGACATGATTTCTATTAAATCCTTAACTCTTATTAATATGATTTAATCATTTTTCATTCAGTTCACCCTCTCAGTTTATTACCGAATTATGCAAGAAAGCAATCAAATCACGACATTCATCCAATAAACACAATCGATAATCTCGGAGGAGTGTTTAGAACATCATCAGTATTCCAAATCCTATCATCATACTATCCATCTCAATTCTATACATAAATAAAATTGAAAAGAAAAGAAAATAATGACTTGGAATAGACGATGGAAGGCAGCGACATCGAGAAATCTTCTAATCTGGGAAGCACATCGAATCAGCTTCGTCTTCCTCTTCCTTCTTCTTCTTTCTCTCTCTCGGTATTCTCTCTTTAGGGTTTCAAGTGTGGCTGATGCAAAAAGCTCCTTTGTGCTCTTCTTAATGTTCTTTAAATAATCTTTTATGTTTTGGGTAACCCTAGGATCTTTCTAGGGTCCGAAAGGTCCCTCAAAACGTGAAGTTCTTCAGCGATTGCGCATCTACCCCGTGCAGTCCAGGATCAGGCCCACATTTAAGTCTTCTGTCACGAGTTGTTTTGGCCTGAATGTCTTCCAAAAATCCTCCGTTCTTCGATATTAACCCTAAAACACTAACAAACGTATTAAGGTAACTCAAAAACATAATATTTAAGCTCAAAGGCTTGTACTAATCCGTAAAACACTTAAAACACACATAATTAACAAACTAAGACAATTCTAATCTAAACACATACAAAATGACACTACAAGAAAAATGGAGTTTAACGACGAAAATTACCAACGGAATGTAGACAAATTTCGTTGGTAAGCTTATTTAACGACGGAATATACTGACGGAAAAAAGCGTAGAAAATATGGCTGTCGGTAAATTTACCGACGGAAATTTACTGATGGTTATTTGAATCTGTCGGTAAATTTTTATCAGAAAATTACCCACGAATTTTTTTTCCGTCGATAATTACCTACGGAATTTTTTTCCATCGGTAATTACCTACAAAATTTTATTCCGTCGGTAAATTTGCTAAAATTTATTTTTTAAAATTTACCTACAAAGTGTTCAGTTTCTCTGGTTATTTTC
>JANIHZ010000007.1:16736944-16747785 GCA_027478365.1 Erythroxylum rufum | reverse complement strand
TTGAATTAAAGATTTAATTGAAACCAAAAAAAAAACTTATTAAGGCTAGCAATAGAAATCCATGGTTAAATGTTTTTAAAATAAAACAAAAAAATTAATTGGTCATAAATTAAATTAATTATTACTTAATTTAAAATCAATAAATAATTTAAAATATAAAAAAGGAAAATACTTTAATTTTGATGCATACAACCAAAAAAAGAAACCAAGTATAATATATATGTGTTTGGCTATTCATGAAATTAATATTTGTCACATTAAATTGATTGATACTTTCAAGTTTCAACATAAAAGAAAATTTCAAATTTGGATGACATTCATTATATTTAGCTGGACCCACTTCACATTAAGGGTTAGAATTGTTATATACTTAGACGTGAATGAAGAGATGGCTTATTTTGTCCTTTCACTTAAAAGAAAAGGGAGATAGCATCATAGCATAGTTACAAAACCTTAATTTTGTTTTCCAATTAGCACTCATGGTGAAAAACTCACTTAACTTTTTCTTCTCATCTCTTATCTCTCATCTCTAAACTCTTGGCTTTTCCTTATTCGCTTTCTAATGAGGATCTTGCTTATTAAGATCTCTTAGCCTTCTTCAATCTCTCTTACGGAGCTCGACCTTCATCTCTTTCATTGGCAAGTTCCATGGTGGAGCGTGGAGTGGTATGATGGTAGTGGATGCGAGCGGTGCCGCGGTGACATGGTAGCAATGGGTGGCCGGCTATGGTGGAGGGAGGGAGAACGTTGAAAATGGGTAGAGAGGAGGGAGAGACGAAAATGGTGTGCGGGTTGTTTTGTTTTGATTTCTTTTATTGTAATTTAGTCCCTAAAAATTTAGAAATTTGCGGTACTGGCTAATATTTGACCGGTATTTCAAACACCCAGCAAGACGAAAAATTCGGTATTGGCCAGTACCGATGGCCAGTACCGAAGACATTGATTTCGTACTGTTTTTCGGCTGGTAAGGTATCTTTTGACCACTACCGGCCGGTACGGTACAAAACTCATATCTTTGATACACACATATTTATAGAGAAGTTTTTAGAATCCTTACTCTAGTGGAAAGGTTACTTAACAAATTTAAATCTTATTTTAATAAAAATTCTATAAGTCTTAAACAACTAAAATAACTTATCTAAAATAGAAAAACATGTTTAACTTACTACTATCTTCTATCTAATAAGTAATTCTAATACAATCTAAACTTCATCCTCATCCCACCAAATTAAAGTTTGTGGTTGACTAATTTTTCCTCTTTTATTTCTTTTATATAATTTAAGTTCTTTTGCATCTATTCTCCTTGGCTTGTCGAAAGTTGTCATCGACGTAGAATGTGATAAATACTAATCATACAAGTCTAGATTCATCTTCTGAAATTTAGATTTTAAAATTCAAGTACTGTTAAAAATCAGTCTTCCTTTCTGCTTGACAAGAAATTGTCAATATCCTTTATCTCTCGGCTACAATTTGCTCATCAACAACATCTATCACCTCTGTAAGATGGGGAATGTTTAGAATTCTCACAGTTGCAGTAGGAGATAACGTATCTTCATATCCATAATAAATAGTTAAGTCAACAATATTAAAGGTATGACTAATTCTCATATCACTTGGTAATTTTAAAACATAAGGATTAGCAATTATTTTTTTATAATCTTATAAGGTCCAACACTTCATGAATGAAGTTTTTTATTTTTCCCTTTTGGATAATGCTCTGGATGAATTTTAACCATCAACATATCCCCTCCATTGAATTCCATCAATCGACGATATTGATTAGCGAAAAGCAGAATAATTCTATTATGTTTTTGCTTGAATAGTTTATAAAAATATATACAAGAAATATCCCAAAAATATATCTTAGAAATTAGAGATATACATAATCATATAACTACGTATAGGATATACATAAATATACAACTAGCTAATAATCTTAGCCCATAAAATCCTCTAACTAATTATTTCTTATGCATATTCTTCACAAGAAAAATTGTACCTCATCAAAGAGGCCTCTCATGTGTTGTGCAAAACCTTTAGCGTCAACACTAACTCGTGTTGTTTGAGGTAAAGGAACCAAATCAATAGACTTCCTTGGTTGAACTCCCAAGCTTAAAAGTACTCTTACCTATTTATTGAACTCTTGTATGCAAATTCCGTCATAGGAAGAATTAGGTCTCAATTTTTCGCATTGTCTCCAATCAAACATCTTAACAAGTCTCCCAAACTTTTATTAACCAGCTCTGTTTGTCCATTAGTTTGGGATGGAAAGAACTTGAAAATTGAAGCTTTGTGTTCAATGCTTTCCATAGAGTTCTTAAAAGATAACTTATAAACTTCACGTTATGATTAGATATAATGGTTAAAGGTAATCCATATAGATGTACAACCTCTTTGAAGAACATTTTAGCAGTGTGGACAGCATGATAAGTCTTGACCAATATATTTGAAGAGGGTTTCATAATGAAATCATATGGCTTCTTTACAGCATAGGCATTAAGAACATACGTATTGATTCTTCTTGTAGTCAGATGCACTAACTTGCAATTGTTGCTGAATTTTGACTTTGCAAGTGCACTCACAACTTCTTTATTCCTATGTTGTACTAATTGCACATCTTCATTCAAGTCTACTCGTCCATCAATACGTATGTTAGCTTGGCTGGGGAAATTTAGAGTGCATAATGTGGCTGATCTCAAAGCCATCAGGTTAAGTTGGGCAGCCTTGGTGTACTACATATGGAAAGAGCATAATTGCAGAGTATTCAAACAAGAAAGTAGAAGAAGTGAAATGATTTTTCAGGCCATTTTCCTACACTGCAGATTGGCCATGTTAGCCAGAGGAGTAGCTGCAAATCTGACAAGTAGCATGAAGAGCAGATGGGGATTGGAGTAATATTGGTCTAAGTGGTCTCACAAGTTTCCCTTCGATTTCAAGATGTAGACGATTAATAGGAACCACAAATCTCTGTAATCTAGATATTTTGGATTAGACTAGTTTTTTTTGTCCTCTAGATTGTGTATATATTTTTATAATGAAATCTATTAATTGTTGAAAAAAAAAAGTCTACTCCTTCATCAGCCACTACAACACAATCTTCAACCACACCAATGATCATCAAGTTTTGAACCAACACACTCTAGAACTCCAAGTAGTTGCTAGTTAATCTTTTCAGCTCCCTGTTCTGTTATTCTAGCTGCTTGTTCTGTTCTTTCAACCTATTGCACTGTTGTTTCAACTTGTTGTTTTAAGTGTTTGAACTTGTTGTTCAATTGTTTCAACTGTAAGGTTTTCCGAAACAATCCACTTTGTTCTATTTTTCTTCATCTTTAATGCTCTGTTCATCTCCTACTGTCAAACTCTCCGTGTCCTGATCATCTTCCACTGCCAAACTCCCCATATCATCAAGTATTTAAGCACCTTTTACATATGGGCTCGAAGATTTGAATTGATCTACTAAATTTGAGGAATCAAAATCAATACATGATTTTTCAGAAAAGATTTTCCTGTACATTGTGTGCTGTTGATCAATATTAGCCCTTTCTTCTTGCTTATTACCACATTCTCCATGTTCAGCATTAAATATAGGTTGTTGGTTGGTATAATTTTTTCTTTATGGGAGTTTTGACTTTTAGAGAATGTATGTTAAGGTTGTCTAGCCTCTCCAAAATTTGTCTAATATGTTTTCTTATGGGAATTGTTATATGTAAGTTGATACTGGGGGCACCTTGTCAATGAGGATCATCGATGCCCAATTTTTCTAAAATATTCAGAAGTATTTCATCTGGCTCTAGGTCAATGAATATTCCTCTATATGCCTTTTTACTAGGTGTCTTCATTGTGAACCAGAGCTTTGATACCAAACTGATGTAGGACATATAGCTAAGCTCACAAAATTAGGAGATATGACTGATATTAGGCTAGTGTTTTAGGGTTTAATATGGCTGGAACTTAGGATATTGGTTGCTCGAATTTTGTGAACAACACAAATAATGGAGAGTATAAAACTAGGAATCACTCATAGTGTTTAAAAACCACTCTGAGAAGAAAGCATTACACCTTCTAGTTGAAAGATCAAGTTTGTAGAAAAATTTCAGATTGTTGTTGAAGGGCTGAATACACGTATGTTTATAGACAAGTTTTTAGAACCCTTATTCTAGTAGAAAAAATTTCCTAACAAATTTAGATCCTATTCTAATAAAAATTCTATAAGTTCTAAACATCTAGGATAACATATTTAAAATAGAATAAAATATTTAACTTGTTGCTACTTTCTATCTAATGAGGAATCCTAACACAATCTAAATTTTAGCCCTTATCTTTGATGTCAATTCAATTCCTAATTCTCATCTCACCAAATTAAGACTTGTGGTTGACTAATCTTTTCTCTTTTATTTATTTTATAGACTTTAAGTTCTTTTGTATCACCCTTACTGTAGAAGTGAAAAGTATCTGATTACTTGTATCCTTTTAGTGGCAGAACCAAAGGATTTTGTGTACTTATTGGATAATTGCCCACATGATTGGCTGTTTTTAAGATGCAAGGCAGTGGTAAGACTTCTCTTCTATGAAATATTTAAGCAAATGCTCTTTTTTTTTGCTTTTTACAAGTTTGTCTTTGTTTTGATTGAATTCACAAATTTTAATTTGTGGTTCATGGATGTGTTTCTTGTAAGAAGTGGGATGTTAGTGAATCTTTAGACATTCTATGAGTACAAGATTGGTGCTTGTATTGCAATTTTTTGGGTAGTTCAAGGGAGACTTTGGGGATGGGATTCATTTCTTGGAGGATATGATGTATAGCTTGATTGAGGTCCAAATCTCTCTTTGGCTTATTTTTCAGATATCGCAGATATTGATCCAAAAGAGAAATGATTAACCCTATTTTGAGAGCCTCGTGCCTTCACTATTTCGCAAAATTTCTCTGTAACTCTGAGATTTCATTTTTTGCTGGCATCCCTTTTGAGGTTTGATTAGCTGATAAGAATTAGGGAATCCGGCCAAAAACAGTCTCCCTTACATTATTTAAAGTTAAGGTTATTGGTTGGATTTGATTCAAGAAATGAGTTAGTTACATGGAAGCCTTTATGCTTTGAGCGAATTTAAAATAAATCTGTGGTATCTCATTGAATTTTTACAATAAAGTTCAATTAAGAATGAAACTGGCAACATTTTCAACTAAAGAATTTTGAAGTAGACTAACATGTTTCTTATATGATGATCATCGAAATGTTCTACAAGCAAGGTAGCAGTATTCTGATAATCATTCTTAGCATTATTCATTGAAAAAGTGAATGAAATTATATTTAAAGAAATTGATTGAAAATTCTTAATTAAATAAAAGAGTCAAAGAGATAAATTACACCTACAGATAGCTTTCTTTAGATAATGCTCAAACTACTATGGGACGTGTAGTTATTCATGAAATCAACATTCATTCTTGACATGGGTGATTATGAAATTACAGCCACTGATACCTTTTACTACTGGTTAGGTCGTAGCTAGTTGTTGAAAGAAAAGATTTGTTAATCTTCTTTTGTTATGTGAAGACTTTCTGCATTTTAATAACAGCAATCTTAGGTCCCTATGGTGAACAAAGAGCCCGAAGGACTGTTAAGGCATTTTGGTATCGTGCTTCAGTGATGCTAGTGAAAATCTTATATGTTCATTCTTCTTTTAAGAACTTTTTCACCTTGATATTTACGTTTTAGGTACATCACGGCGGGGCAGGAACAACTGCTGCTGGTCTTAAAGCTGCGGTAAATTACTACACTGTTCTGCAGAATGATTGAAAATTTGTATGCTGAATTTTAAGTCTGACGTCTGATATTTTCAATGTAGTGTCCAACAACGATTGTACCTTTCTTTGGTGACCAGCCTTTCTGGGGAGAGCAGGTCCATGCCAAAGGAGTGGGTCCTGCACCCATCCCAGTTGAGGAGTTTTCACTCGAAAAGTTGGTTTCTGCAATAACTTACATGTTAGATCCCCAGGTAGTTTTGAATTTCGTGAATGAAACTTGCCTGATACTTCTTTATTTACATTTCCCTTTTCTGCTGGGGAGACGAACATGTCATCAGATAAACATGTTTGTTCCATTGACATTAAGACAAGCTTAGTTAACTTTCGGTTCCCTTGATCGGGGAAATGCTATATAATATTTTTTCCTTGCGGCAACTTTAATGGTTAAAGAATATAAAATAGTTTATAGGTGACTTAAGTATCTTGATTCAGAATGGATTCTAGCCACTGGGCTACGTTGGTGCTTTTGCAAGACTTGAAAGATTTATTTTATGGTGACTTTTAAGGTACTGATAAACAGATTACTGAGGTTCAGATTAAGTAGCAAATTGATCAATTTTAGTATTTTGAATTGTTTTCCATTACTCGTGCGTCTGTGGGAGACAAAATGCTGATGATACATGAGTCCCTTATCGCAGGTCAAATACCGAGCTGTCGAATTGGCCAAAGCAATGGAGAACGAAGATGGAGTGACAGGTGCAGTTAATGCCTTCTATAAACAATACCCTGAAAGGAAACCAGAATCAGAGCACCAGCCTCTTCCAACTCATCATAGGTTTTCCATCCGGCGTTGTTTCGGGAGTCATCCATAATCATTTTAGTCCATTTTCATCAACCTTTTGCTTAATCTTACGGATGAATCACTTCACAGTCTATACTGCTAGCCTCGATTCCTTTTAGTAGGAGTGAAAAGCATAACTTGCCTTATCTCATGATTTTTTATGGATAATCGTCATGAGCATTACCTCTGTTGCTTTTTTTTTAAAATCTTTTCTTTGTCCAGATAGAATTTCTTGCTACCTTAAGAAGAGCATAAATTAGCTGATAAAATGTACGGACGTTGAATACACGTCTTAAAGCTGTTGTAACGACTGTTTAATGATATGTTCTCTTTGTTTCTTCTTGTTAATTCTCTGGACTTCCTCTCTAACTTTTGCTGAACACTTTCTGAATTATTCGTCTTTTTTAAATATTTTGATATTTGATATTAGAGTGGGTGAGCTTTAACAAATTAGCCATGGCAAAAAACATTACGGGTGTAGAGTTGCAAAGGATAGAGAAAATTATGCGGGAGTCCCCTTAAGGCTCAAATAAGGAATGAAAAGTTGATGAAGAATCAAACTCAAATGAATAGGCAGGAAAAGAAATAGGCAATCTTATCAACGAGAAAGGAGAATACAAGTTCCTTTTTTTGAAAATTGAATAAAGATTGAATTAATTATAGCAAAGCTATCTCAACATAGATAAATTATAAAAACAAATTACAAAAGCATACGAATATTAACAGTAGTAGTTACAAATTCCAACTGATCTTCGTTCTTATGGAAAGAGCGTGCATGTCAAACTTAGCCATCATAATGCAATTGATGATTCCTGCAATTTAGTTGTAATTGTTAACTTCTTCATTCCTGTATATCCTCTTGTTTCTTTCCTTCCATAGAGAATAAATAGTGGTTGTGAAGGTAGTTTTGTACATTGGGGCATCTTACATCCTTTGATTAGCATTATGAATGATCCAATTTAGAGTGGATGTCCAGTCATAATTGAGGTAGGCGTCAAATAGCAAATGTAAAATTTTGCTCCAAAATAATTGTTTTCTATCTTCTTCAGCCTCTTTGCATAGCACACAGATTGGATCAAAAGATCCTAACTATCTGTTTTTAGTGCGGATCCTATTTTTAATAACCAGTTAAGTGAAAATAGAGGCCTTTTGATTTAAAGAGCGCTTCCATAGGAGATTGAATCAAAGAATATTCCAACCTTCTTCCTGTAAAGCCTTATATCAAGTCTGGTTAGCAAAAAGTCCAGAAGCATCTGGTAACCAAGATATGAGCTCCTGCCTATGACTGTGAGTGATTTGGGGGAGATAACCCACTAATAAATTGAACCCTCTGAAGTTGCTTGTCCATTGCGCTTGATTCATCAAAGAAGATGCTTTGAAGTTGAGTGGAAGCCTGTTCCTATGTTGGGATAATTTAATCCTTTGTATAAGTGGACTATGTTTTGTCCAATTATCAAACAACACCCAAATATTCCTTTTATTTCCTAACATATGCTTAAACAAAGGAAAAATGACCTGTCTCAGTTTCAACTTTTTCAAGAAGAACCAAGAGTACTTACTAGAGATTGACAAATACCAAAAGCTTTTAGTTCTGAGATATGTTTCATGAAGCCATTTTAACCAAACGACAATTTTGTCTTTGAATAGCCTCTAAATCCTTTTGCACGGGATCACTTTTTGCAGAAGAGAAATAAGGTAATCCCTAATCCACCTTGCTTTTTATGAATAGTCACCTCTCTCCATTTGACTTTAGTTTTCTTGGAGTTGTCAAAATTCCCAAACCATAAGACAACTTTCATGATACCATCAATCTCTTTGATTGCTTTTTTAAGTAGAATGATGTGGATATTAAATAAACATAAGTATTTCCAAGTACAAAAACTATTAGAGTAACCCTTGCAGCAAATGATAGGAATCTATTCTGCTAGGCATTTATTCGAGGTTTGATTTTTTCAATGAGTGATATACAATCAAAATACTTGGGTTTAGCATACGAAATGAGGACTTCCAGGTATTTGAGAGGTATTGCTCAAAGCTGAAGTTCAGTAATTTTGGAAAGTTCCACAGAATTCCTCACGTCTTTAGAGCAGTACTAATTGCTTTATCTACATTCACTTTCAGAACTGACCATTTGGAAAATTATGTAAGAAGTTCCTTTAGCATCTTCATTGAATGAGTTTTTGTCCTTAAAAGAAGGATCAAATCATCTGCAAACATCGAGTGGGTGAGCTTGTAAGTACTACATTTATTATGGTAGTGAAACCTGTCATTATAATCAATGAACTTGTTGATGAGACAAGAGAAGCCTTCCATAACTAGAGTGAAAAAATAAGGGGAGGGAGGATCCCCTTGTCTAATCCCTCTAGCTTAATGGCTTGTAGGTGTTCCATTCACAAGAATACTGATTGAAGCAATTTTTAAGCACATCAAAATCCATTCAATGAATTTTATTGGGAATTCAAGGGCTTCCGGGAAAATTTGAATGAACTGCCAATTAATATTGTCAAATGCCTTAAAGAAATCAATCTTCTAAAAGCAACTTTTAATATATCTCACTTAATTATAATCTTTCAAGATCTCTTGCATAAGTAGAATCTTATCCCCTATAGGTCTTCCTTGTATGAATGCTTTCTGATTTGGTTAATTGATGATGTTAAAGCAGTCTTCCATCTATTAGCAAGGAGTTTTGCAATTACCTTGTAAACTGTGTTATAACAAAAGATAGGTCTATAGTCTGCTAATGAATTAAGATTCAACTTTTTGGGAACTAGACAAATATAAGTGTGATTTATCTCCTTCAAGATTTTACAAGAGGATAAGCACTGTAAGACAACTTATGTAAATAGATTGCCAATAATCATCAAAGTTTTTTTAAAAAAATACCCAGCAATGAATCCATAAGACTTTGGTGATTTAGAGGGGTGTAACTTAAATAAGATCTCCTTGACCTCCGAGCTAGTGAATGGAACAAATAGTGATTCTTTGAATTCCTGAGAAAGGGGACTATTAAAGAGTTCTCTAATATTATGAGTATCATAAGAAATTTCTTCAATGCCCATAAGCTGTAAAAAAAAATTCTTGTAAGCTTAGATAAAGATTCTTGATCAGAGAAAGAGTTTCCTGAGGGGTCTTTAAGCTCCACAATCATATTTCTATTCCTTCTTGTAAGTAAAGAAACATGGAAGAATTTGGTGTTAGAGTCATTGTTTCTTGGAAGCAATTTGACAAGTTGAGAAAGTATGGAGCAGTAGATTTTTATGGGACTTCTGATCCCGAGGAAGCTGAGAACTGGCTGAGGAAGACAGAGCGGATACTAGATCAGATGGATTGTCAGAATGACGAGAAAGTAGAATATGCTGTGAGTCTGCTGCAAGGGGATGCTCTGCATTGGTGGGAGAGTGTCCCTGGGAGCCAGTTGAAGCCGCCAGTGTTGGCATGGGATGATTTCCTGGCAGTGTACAAGAAGAAGTATCTGTCTGAGGTTTATATCCAGCAGAAACAGAGAGAGTTCTTGAGCCTCACTCAAAGGGAGCTATCTGTCAGTGAGTATGAGAGACGGTTCACTCAGTTGTCCCGGTATGCAGCAGAATTGGGGTTGAGTGAAGCAGCCAAGTGCCGTAGGTTTGAGTCAGGCCTACACCTAGCCATCAGGGAAAAGGTGGTGGTGCAGAACTTCGGTGAGTTCCAGCAGCTGGTGGAAGCAGCACTGAGGGTAGAGAACATAGAAAATATCAAGAGTGTTGTGAGCAAGAAGAGGAAAGGGAGAGAGCAGTTTCAGAGGGGAGGTGGTGCTCCTAGGTCAGAGAGGAGTGCCAGAACTTTCCCTGCACAGTCTGAGGAGAAGAGCAGTGGAGCCAGTAGGCCAAGACAGATAAAAGCTATGTCATATCAAGCCTCAACGGCTGGAGGCAGCAGAAGAGGAGATGGGGATAAGCCACCCATTCCGAAGTGTGAGTATTGTGGGGTTTTCCACAAAGGGGAGTGCTACCGTTTGACAGGTGCGTGTTTCAACTGTGGGGAGAAAGGACACATGGCTAGAGAGTGTCCTCAGCCTCCAAGGAAAGAGAGAAGTCAGATGCAAGCTTCAAAGAGGGCTGAGACAGTGGGTCACCGGTCAGTGACAGAAGTGGGAAGCAGAAGTTCAGAGGCAGCCAAGAAGGCGAACCCTCCAGGGAGACCAAGGGGTCAAGCTCCGGCTAGGGTTTTTGCTATGACAAGGGAGGATGCAGAGGCAGCTCCAGAAGTCATAACTGGTATGAT
>JANIHZ010000007.1:16620462-16635291 GCA_027478365.1 Erythroxylum rufum | reverse complement strand
ATAATAAATAAAATGGTATAATACTACTACTACTACTAATAATAATAATAATAATAATAATAATAATGATAATGATAATGATAATAACAAATTAATTATAATAATATTGATAATTATAATAGTTATAACAAAACATGAACGCGGCTTATGTTACTTATATTATAACTAATAATAACATGAACGCCGCTTATGTTGCAGAGACAGGAATAAACCTCTCTGTCCTCCCTTTTTGGGAGGAATAAAAAAGTTTGTCCCTGTCATTCGACGACGGTGGATATAAATTTGGAGATAATAACTAAACGTCACATGGAGATAGAATTTTTATGTCTCGTCTTCTGTTTTCACTAATAGGAACAAGAAGCAAACATAAGATAAGAGAGTAGAGATGAAGGCCGATTGGGGTCAAGTAGGTTTATGGTTAAATATTAACAAAATTTTAATTTAGTTCTTAATTTTTAAAAAATTATAATTAAATCTGATAACTGACTAGTATTTGAATAACAGGTAGTACCAAATTTTGGTATGAGATAGCTCGGCAGTGTACTATTTTCGATCGGCATGATAGATATCTACCGGTACTCATTGAAAATTGTTCAGAAATAAACTCCTCTTTTAATTATTAAAAATATATTAAAAATCCAATCAGTTCCAATTCCAATTCCCAAACTTAATTGTTCCAAAATTGTATTTTATCAAATCAATTCCATTAGATGAAGACAAAAGTAATTAAAATGAAAAAAGAAGCGTGTCTTGGTTTGCTCCTTGCTTGCTTGTTCTTCTTCTCTCGATTTTAATCTTCCTGGCGTTCGGTCTTGGTCAGTCTCTCTGTTTCTTCACATTTATTTCAACGCCCGTCACCCTCTTTCTCTTCACCATCATCTGCCCCATTCCTTCTTCTATCAAGACCATCACTACACTCTCTCATGGAAATCCCAACTGATGTGGTATCTATGGAGGCAGCCCTTTGTTGAATTTCTTCCCATCTACAATATCGTTCATGGGGATTAATAACAAATTCCTCAATGATAAACCATAAAGCTTCTCACCGTCCAACTATATGCTACAGACCCATACTCCCTTCTGATCTGGATATCTTAGAGCGAATCCATTCTGATGTGTTTCCTATAAGGTGGATGCCTAGTCTGATTTTTTTTTTTTTTTTTTTTACATTGATCTCGGAGGCTCTTATAGTGTGCCTTTCCCAAAATGCATGATCTTTCAGGTATGAGTCGGAGTTTTTCCAAAATGCTGTCAACCAACAAGGTATTGTTTCCTGGGCAGCTGTTGATCGTAGTCGGCCTAATGGTCAAAGTGATGAACTGATTGGATTTGTTACTGCAAGACGAGTGCTTGCAAAAGAGAGTGAGGTGAGTTGGGCCTTCCGTGTTTTTGGATTATGATTCCACCTCTGCCAGATGTTTGAATAAAGTGGTTCCATACAAAAGTTGTTGGAGGCTTGGCTTATGTCTCATGATGAACACAAATTATTTTTACCAAGGAGGTTTTGGCCTTCTTTGACCAGATACTCTGACTTTAACTCATTTTAGAAGTATTTCCTTGATTTAATCATACATGCTAATATGATACTGCATCCTAGTGGAATTGAATTGTATAAAGTGTTGGACTTTCTTTTGATCTTCTCCTTTTAACTTGTTTGACTGTTTTTAAATTTTAAGCTGAAAGTTTAATGACATAATGTTGTGATTATTTTTTGTTAAAGAAGAAATAAAGAACAGAGGAGAGGAGAGGATAGGACAGGAGAGGAGAATCCAGGATGTGAGCGAAGAGAGAGAGTAAAATGCTTAATTCATATTTCTTGTTTATGAAATGGTTACAGGGGTTTTTATACTCACTAGTAATTTTTAGATGTAACAATTCCCTTTACCTTAGAAAACTTTGTCCTCAAGGTTTGACAAAAAAATTGTTAAACTGATGGAGGTATGAAGAAGGCATACAAAGGAAACAACCACCCCTTCTTCTTCTTGTCAAGAATAAGCTTCTTTTCATCACATTTCTGCAATTATCCAATAATACGTTGATTGTTATTCTCCTCCAAGTATTTAAGTTGGTATTCATGAAAACATAGAGCTATATTAATTTCTCTGTCAAATTGTTCTCCATTAACATCAGTTATAATGGTGGACAAATCACTAGATTAAGACTTCCGTATGTATTAGCATTGTCCTGTTTATAGTCATCACAATCCTCATATTGAAATTCAAGTTGCTCACAAGGCTCTTTTTTTCAAAATCATTATCCATTTTTCTGCCATTATCACCATCATAAAACTTTTGATTTTGTATGTTGACTGTTGCTATATCTAGAGCAAGCTTTGTACTCTACTCTCTGAAGCAGCCATTCTTTGTGATTGCATAAATTAGTTTAACATTGCTCTTATCTTGTTTATCTATCTAAGACTCCTTGAGTTCTTGGATACCTTCTTCAAGCTTCTTGAACTCATGGTTCCACTCATCTTCTGTCATGTTTATGGAATTTCCTAGTCGAGAATCATAAAGGTCTGATATATTTGATATGATTATTTTTTGTTAAAGAAGAAATGAAGAACTGAGGAGAGGAGATTCCAGAAGAATAGGGAGACAGAAGAGAGAGAAACTTAGACAAGAGAGAAAGAGAGTCAAATGTTTAATTCATATTTCGAGTTTATGAAACGTAGGGATTTTTGTACTCACTAGTAACTTTTATATGTAACACATAAATTGCATTTTGTGGATTCTTCTTATTCTGGTTGGTGAATGGTTGCCTTGCAGATAGGGGATTTGCTCAGATATGACCCCTCAAAAGCTGATGAAACACTAGTATACATTTTGACGCTTGGAGTAGTAGAAACTTACAGAAACCTTGGCATAGGTGGGATGCCTCTGCCTTTCCCTGTCTTTCTATGGATGTGTACAGTGCGTTAATATATTTGTGTGGTTGCACATCTAAAAGAATTAAATTTGGCAGAAGTTTCTCATGGTTTTCTATTTAATTACTCATTGGTTGTTTGACTTCCAGCAAGTGCTCTTATTCGCGAGGTCATCAAATATGCTACAACTATACCGACTTGCCGTGCAGTTTACTTGCATGTCATTTCCTATAATATAGCCGCCATCCATTTATACAAGAAAATGTCATTTAAGTGTGTAAGAAGACTGCAAGGTTTCTATCTCATCAATGGTCAGCATTACGATTCATACTTGTTCGTTTTCTACGTAAATGGTGGCCGTTCTCCTTGCTCTCCATTGTAAGTTAGAATCTTTCTTTGTTTGTTTGGTTGATCTTTGAACATAATCATAGTTCTGCTTCTGAACATTCAATTGTAGTGCCAAACCTGCCAAGGAAGTAAAAAAAAATAGATTAAAGCAATGTGCTACACTTTGATAGTTTGACTGAGTATTTTGTTTAAAGCCAACTTACTTGAGCCTTTTTTTCATTGCTTTTTGTTGTCTGTTTTCTTTTTGTTTCTCTTTGTTTATCAGTGTGCTTGATGTTGAACCAAATGTGACTTATTGGTCCATCTTTATGGTGGATCATTAATTATTGATTTGTCGAGCCTTCTTACTTTTGCTTTTTTTCTGATCATCATTCACACATACTGTCATTTTGGAATCTTCTTTTAACATAATTGCCTCATGCTGGAAAATTGGAGCCTTATTTTCTAATGCCAAGATGTTCAAAAGACAATCTGACATGTGGGAGAGCGGAAAGCACCATCTCCTAGCAAATAAGTTTAACCTAATGGACTGGTGATAGGGGACCATTTTGATTCTAGTAGACATTTAATAGAAGAAGCTTGCAGTTGTATTAGAAATTGAAAGTTTGTTAGTCTTATGTGAATTAGTGGGTTTTAGTTTTGTTAGTCTTATGTGAATTAGTGGGTTTTAGTCTCTTTCTTTTTACTTGTATAATTAGTTTAGAAGATGGAAGTAGCTTTTCTATACAAGTTGAGCTTCAATGTTAGTAGGTTATTATTGACTATTTCTATGCTACTAGGTTGTTACTCATTTATTGAGTCTTAAATGCTAATCTGTTTTAAGCTTTTCTTCTTTTATTGGTATCTCAATTTTTCAAAATTATGAAATTGGTTGACGTATTTACCAAAAAAAAGAAATTGGTTGACGTAGGTTTGTTTAATTCTTTTTCACAATAATGATGCATGCTCAAATCTCCCTCCCACTATTTGAAATGAAAATGATTTACTTGACCTTTCATTTAAATGTTAAAGAGTACTCATTCTTGGATACAGTCTTATTGTGAACCGTCTTGGTTTTTTCTATTGGTCAATTAGTTAGGAAGCTGAAGTTTGGGTTGGGATTAGTTCATAGAAGAGCATTTAACTTGAATATGCTCCAAGTATGAGAATCCACTATGTGTCTCCCTGTATTTGCTGTGTAATGTTAAGCAAAGAGTTGCACCTCCTTCATAGCAATGCTGCCATTCCTTTTTTCAAAAACTTGTACAGCTTGGAAATAATGGATTGAGAAGCGAGAGCATTTTAATTTTTTTTGTTTCAGAAACTGCCTATGATGGCTTTAGTTGAAGTCTTGATGAATTTAAGGTTTTTTTTTTTTTTTTTGGAGGACTTGATGGAAACGTGAATTCATATGCTTCTTAAGGGTATGATATGTGGTCTGAGTTTCTGGAGTTCTAAAAGAAATGGTGTGTGGTAAGAGGGAGATATTGAAGTCTGGTTAAGAAAGTAGGACTTGACATGGTGGAATATCATCGCAAGTCATCATAGATTTGGATCAAGCAAGGTTATCATTTGAGTAAAATGCCTTACAACTAGAATTATGGTTGTCTTTTGTTTGGTGTAGCTGTTGAGGTTGTTCCTCTTCCAACATGTGTCGTTTGAAGATAAAGACTAAATTTACTGAATTTATGAGGTCGTGTCTCTTGTGTGTATTTGTAACGACTGGATTGTGTGCCTTCTGCTGCAATTTTTGTCCTCTCTCTATAAACAGAATGTTCAGATTACAATAACTGGGTTGTATCTTGTATTTCAGAAAACAAATAACCCCTAGTTTTTTATTTGCTTAAATTGTCAAGTTTAGACTGTTTATCATGAATTAATTTGCTGAAGCCAATATGGTCTGGTTCTTGTGCAGGGAGTTGGTCACTTCTTTAGTAACTTACATGAGGAGTGGTCTGAAGTCAGTAGCTGCTAGGCTAAGGATGAACGAAGAGAGGCTGCCAAAGTGGCCAAAATGTAAAGAAGCTCACTCTCTTATATCAATGCAAAGAAAAAGAAACCTTTCAACTGACTGTACTGGTTATGAATGCGTGTAGTCTGTCATTCATCGCTGTTGCCTGGTGTTAAAAGATGAGAAATAAAAACTCAGACTAGGTATTAGTAATATGTATAATCTTCCACACATTCTGTAGCTTTTATGGAAACTTCATGGGTTGGTTTGAGAGGTGACATTCATGTAAATTATGGGTGACTTTGATTGACGTCCCTTATAATTTATTGTAAGTTAGAATAAATTTATTTGTTGAATAGGGATTCATTTACCAGTTGCTGTTTCCTTCTGGGGAATTGTGAACTAGTCTTAGTACGTTTTTAACTCTTGAAATTTTAACTAAAATTTAAATTAGATCTTACTAGTTTATAGTGGTCAAGCAAAATGTGATTTCTCAACGTTAACAGCTTACGTGACTTTTGAAGGATTTGAAAATTTCAACCTATCTGGGATTTGTCTTTCCAGAGGATTTAGGGTTTCAACATTTCTGGGATTTCTGTCTTTCCGTTGCTGATTTTATCTCTATGTTTGAGAAATTCGGATCTCCATAGCCAAGTGTAGTGATGGTGGAACGAACACAATAAAAAGCATAACAAGTTCCAGATTTTTAACCAGGTAAGGACAAAGTTCTTAGAACTATGTTATGGCCCAGTGTGATGGAACGAGTTATGGGTCTATGGGATGTGGGTGTTGAAGGGGAAGGTGTTTGAGTGTTTGGGTTAGAGATTTTCTTTTTGTTTCCTCGGGTCATTAACAGAACCAGCTCAATAGAGGGAGCAGGGAACCTCTTGAGCTTTGAAGTGCTCAAAGAACTTTTAATTGATTTTCGAAGTATCCCAATGCATTGATGATTATTGTTTAAATACAGGAAGTGTAAACAACTGCTTCCTACATCAAAGGCACTAATTCTAAGTGGAGAAACACTCTCCTCAACTAAGCATGAAAATAGGGAAATGGAGGATCACCCTCCTACAAAACAGGAAACATGGGAAAATAACTGAAACAGAAATTAACAAAATAATGTGACTAATTCAGCAGCTCTATTAGTGGTTTTTTAGACTGTATAGCCTTGGATCCATGACCATAACGTGTGTAAACTTGTAATGGCTCGGTAACACTTTGGATCTCAACATGTATACTATTTTAAAGTGAATAATCATGCCTTTATTGCATTCTCTTATACAGGGTAGATACAAAAATAGGAACAAACTAATCCTACCTAGATAAAAACTACTTATTGGGACATAAAACAATCCTATCTAGAGAACCACACCAGATTTATTCAAACTAGTCCTATCTATATAATAACACAAAATCTATTTAAACTTATTTCTTATTTTTCCCATGAGTTAAAACATTAGTAAACTAGGTCAAAAGACACCATCTTCGCTGAATCATGTTTAGGAGCAACATGATCTTATTGTCCAACCACAATTCTCTCTCTCTCTCTCTCTCCCTCTCTCTCTAGCACAAAAAAAGATAGGTTCACATGTCATTATAGAATATTTTGAATATCTATTGGTAATAAACGTTTTTGTTTAGTACATTTCTGAGAACACTCGTGTGCTACAAGGCAATGACTAATTCAAGATTTATTGAAATTTTGCTTCTCGCATTCTTCTTTAGCATCTTCCAAGATATCATTGTACATTTGATGCTTATGTATCAAATTATGCATCCATTTGATCTACTTGGGATTAATTTACATATAAATATTATTCTTTATCTTCGCCTTGATACAACTAGGAAGGATATCTAGGAAAGATTAACAAGGGAATATGAAAGAAGAAAAATTGTTTATGAGTTTATTGTAGTAACCTTCTTATTGGGTACTTTCCAAGCATGTCATTCTCAAGAGAACGACGAATCAAGACAGGTGGTTGTGGATAGAGTCTCAAAGACTGCAAATAGATAGGGAAGAAGGATCTTAAAACATGAGGATTTAAATAAGAACATTAGTAAGCATGATCAATGAATGATAATCATTCTCTTACTTCATTTATCACTCGCGTAGTGTATTTAAGTTTCTTCAAGTCTTCAGTGGTTGGAATTCTATCTCCTATAATACAGTCAACCTAAAAAGAATATTATTAGCAATAGAAAAAGTTAGATGTAAGAAAAAATTGGGAAAATTTAAAGCATTGTCCAATATTGTCAATACAGTTTGAGCACAAAGGATTTCCATTACCTCTTCTTGGAGTTTGGACAAAACATGTGGCGCCTACAATAATTGAACATAAATAAGAAACAATCTTAACACAATTAATCAATCAATCATAATATGCAAGAACATTTTCACATATGCACCTATACATTTAAGTGGGATCAAAATAACATAACATCATTGTTATTGGCTAAATTGTCAAAAATAGGCTTACAAATGATAATAACCAAGAGACCAAGAGAACAAAAGTCTGGAAAGACAAAATTGAATCACAAAACTTTCTTAAGTGTGTCACTACAATGTATATTTTGCACGAAACTTTTTCATTAACTGGAAGCCGCTTAAGTCTTTAATCCTACAAAAAGAGCATTCTTCTTTTGACCAAATAAGCAAAAACATGCTGCCTAGATAATCTAATGACTGCCAAGTTTTATGTAATAATTACTCATTATGATAAAATCTGAACATGTATGCAGAAGATAAATAGAATAGCCGTTAATGCCAATATTATTTAACCAAAAGTTCACCTTGGATAGGAGATAAAAAGTCCAAGTCAAGACAGCTGCTGATGTTTCATGTCCAGCTATAAGCATTGTCATAAGGTCATCACGGAGTTGCTTGCTAGAAACCTGCAATCATTTGTGAGAAAATTTACTTCTACTGATACAGCAACTACTGTGAAAACTAAGTACGTACATCATCCCCTGAGGCCAGCAAGAAGTGAAGAATACTTGGATCTTGCTCATTCACATATTCCTCATGAAACTGTAGCTCTTCCTCATCTACCATCCTCTGTGCATGGCACCACAAAACATGAGGAAAATTACGACTTAGTCATAACAAGTTTTACTTCATTTTTTAGGCATAATATAACATAGACAGCTACATGTTGAATATGAGTGATGCATTCATATCCAACTTGGTGAATTGAGCATATTTAATAAAAAAATTTAACCAAATGAACACAAAAGGGGTTTAATGTACCAAAACTTCTAAGAAGCTTTTAATGCGTAAAGTTAAACATTATGCTAATTACTAAACATCAGCAGCCTTTGAAGCTAAATTCAAACCAAATGGGATTTTCACAAAATAATGAAGCCAAAGTGGATCCCTTGAAAAAACAAAGACAATGCTTTAGCAAGTGATGCAAAAGAACTTAAAGTCTATAAAAGAAATAAAAGAGGAAAGATTAGTCAACCACAAGCTTTAATTTGGTGGAATGAAGATTGGGAATTGAGTTGACATCAAAGATAAGAACTAAAATTTAGATTATATTAGGATTCCTTATTAGATAGGAAGTAGTAGTAAATTAAATATGTTATTCTATTTTAGATATGTTATCCAAGTTATTCAGGACTTATAAAATTTTTATTAGAATAGGATTTAAATTTGTTATAAACTCTTTCCTACTAGAATAAGGGTTCTAAAAACTTCTCTATACATATGTGTGCATTCAGCCCTTCAATAACAAGCAATCTGAAATTTTTCTTCAAACATGAGTTTTCAACTAGAAGGTGTGATGCACTATTCTAAGAGTAATTCTTAGACTTTAGGAGTGATTTCTAGTTTCCTACCTCCCATTCTTTGTGTTCACCACAAAATTCCAGCAACCAAAATCCTAACTTCCAGCATATTGAACCCTAAAATACTAGCCTAATATCATTCATATTTTTAATTTTGTGAGTTTTAACTACCAGTTAATAATTCTTCTATTGTCCTACATCAATTTGGTATCACAGCTTTGGTTCACGATGGCGACACGTAGCAGAATGGCATATAAAGGAATATTTAGCGACCAAGAGTGGGATGAAATACTTCTAAGAGTAATAGAAAGATTGGACCTTAATGACCTCGATCACAAGGTACTCCAAGAACTAGTCCTAAAAATAATATCAGACAACAAACTACGTTAGATGGAAGAGGTTGATACTAATCAACAGCAAATTGGTTGTGGGTAACTGGTTGTGAGAGAACGAGGGTAAATATTAGAGGCAAGATTAAAGAAAGAACCTACTCTGATATCATGATATGAATGACGAATTGAGAGAAATTGAGAAGAAGGATTGTGGGAGCTTATAGAAGTCAGCAGCTCCCCCTCGGTTTACATAGATTATCATATATTATAAGGTAAATTACAATTATAATCCCTAAAAATCCTCCTCAATCAAATCACAATCATAATCTCCAAAAATCCTCTTATTCAAATCATAGTCACTAACACATACAAATCTGAATATAAAAACTTGAAAAACATGCCAAAGGTGATTTTCCATGTTTATAGGATGGAAAATAAAATTACCTTGCAAATTGCAATTAGTTCATCAAGTTTATCATTGATCAATTTGAGAGCTGCTGTAACTTTCTTTTGACGTGGAGATATGTCCTTCCATATAGGAATCTCCCATATCGGAATGGGTGCAACACTTCGATCTTCCGCTTCTCTCAAAACGGTGTAGACAGCCTATTCTAACCAAAAAATTCAAGCATATCAATCTATTAACCATTGGAATGCAAAAATAATAACAATTCCAGCGTAGATCAATATAATTTTGATTAGAAATTTGGAAAAGGAAATATTAGACTATGAAGAAGAAATAGACCTCAACTATCCCAGTATCATTTGACAATGAATCAAATTCATAATTGAAAACTGCCTTGCCAATAATATCCAATGTCAAGTGAGAGAAAAGTGACTCCATCTCAACATCTTCTCCATCAGAAGCAGCTACATCTAACTTATTACAAAGTCTCTTTGTTGCTTGTCCAAATAAGCTAATCATGGCTTCTACATACTACAAAAAGAAAAAAAATAAATAAAATGAATGAAGAAAAAGATAATGCAAATTAAAACAATTAGAGAAGGAAATTCCAGAAACAATCCAAGTGAAGCAGTCATATGTGATGAATGGTGATTCATATTTATCGTTGCCACAAATTTGGCAATCTATATACCATTAAAAGAAATCTTTTTATTTTTTTTTATATTTCTGTTTCTTATATATAGGAATTCAAAATGTGGAAACTAAACACTCTTCTTCGATGTTTTCATATGGCAACAAAAGTTATCAACTAGTGAGCTAATTAAAGAGTCATCAACTTTTTCCAATCACAATAACATAAAATGATAGAAGCAACAAATTAAGTTATAAGTATATGATGATACTTTTTGATGCAATGCTGGAACTATAGCACGTCGTCGAACACGCCATACTTCCGCATCGGCTGGGATAAGTCCTTTTCCCATGACAAAATCTAGTATTTCTGCCAAGATGCCCTACAAATGAATTGGAAATCAAGAAAGCTCCTATTGACATCAAATACAAAAAAACAATGTGAAAAGAACATTAGTATTACCTTTGAATAAGCCTTTGAATTGTCTTTTAGTATACGTTTGGCAATTGAAGGATCAGAGACAATTAGAAATGACTGCAAGCAATAAGTATCAAAAAAAACTGCATAACTTTCATATCTAAGTATTGAGAAGAGTGGTTCTTACAAAAGAATGTTGACACAAGAAAACAAACCTTAGGTCCAAAAGTCAACCTAAAAATGCCACCATATGTAAGGTAAAGCTCGTATAGGGGTATGAAGAATGCCTCATTTCTAATAGCACTAATTGCTCCTTTAGCCTCTGGAATTTTCGAATAACCCTTTCCAGAATCAAGCCATTTGAATAGGAACTCCAGAACATCATCTGGAATTCCAACTTTTGACAATCCATTCTTCAACAAAGATAGAGGACTGATTCATAAACCAAATGAGAAGATAACCACGTAGTCAATCAACTATAACAGAGTAACATTATGAGGGAATCTAATGAAGATATAGGAAAAAATAACACCTATTATGGTAATAATTAATCAAATATGAGGAAAAGAAGTTTTAGAAGACAAAATGATGTCGTTACTCTTCTTAAGGGGCCTGGTTTCAGTTCAAAACAAGCATACATGATTGCAGTTTAAAGTGAAGAAAAGCCCAACAATGAGCATTTCCTAATGTGAAAGTGAAAAACATTGAGATAAATGGTGCAATATTCTTCGCTTCCATTTCTTTAAAAAATACGCCATATATTACTCCGCTATAGTTGGATTCATAAACCAAAACAAAAAATGCCAACAAAAAGGTTTCTTTGGCTCGTAGAGCAGCAGAAATTCAGAGTTAAAAAACAAAGAAGCATATTTGATTGTTCATCAGAAAGCGACTACATAATCAACGATAAAACAGAATCACCAATACCCAGAACGCTGCACGGTGAATTCACCCGAAGTAATCCTAGCAGATAATTCAGCATTTCGTTTCTCATCAAGAAGTTTCTCCTCACTCTTACTCTCAACTGATTCGGGCTCTCTTCCATTCGAAGAAGCTAATGCAACCGTATCAAATTTAGACTTTCCCTCTGTTTTCCCTACGCTCAAGAAAAGAAACCAAAAAAGAAGCAAAATCCAAAAAATAGAGAAGAAAGAAAAAGGTTTTCGGGTTATGGATGTAATGACCTTTTCATAAGGTAAAATTAACTTCACGTTCAGAGAACTCAATACCGTAACGGATTGCGGAAGACGAAGATGGGTTTGTTACTAGAACTCTTTTACCAAGAAACTTTGGATGGGAGAAACGGGTGGAAACTGAAGAAGGGACTTGAAGCAGAGGAAGATTAGCAGCCATAGAAAAATGCTATCTTCCTCAGCTTCTCTTATCTTTGATTTTGCCTTCAATTGTGGTGACAGAGCTTAAAGAATTCTTCGTTTGTTCAGCCAATAGGATGGAAGTGAGAAAGAAACATAAAAAGAAAGTGGGAGACCGACAAACACTGGTGTTAGTGTTTGTGTGTCTGTTTTAGGTTCAGACAGCTGTGATAATGCAGAATGCAGTGTCAAACAAACAAGCCCGTCACTTTTCTAACAGCTCAACTTTGTTTTGGTTTTGTAATCACTAGGTTTAAGCCTCTGCTCTCTGCTGCGGAGCTTTGCTATCAAACACATGCTGGAATCTAACCTGCCCTTAGAATTCTCCTCTAGTAGATGCTCTTCTAGTTTTTGTTGTCTTCAGCAGGCCGTTTGGTTGTTAGATTGTGACAGAATATTAAATTAATTCAATTTAGTCACAATAGATAATTAGATATACAGAAAAATAGGAATTTTACTTTTAAACGACTTTTAGAAAAACGTGTTGAACTTAAAGAACTGATTGTTTCATTGTCATCGTCAACATTCAATGAAAGTCTCACTGTGACATAAGATTTGGCAAAATTGGATTGTACGTAACTTACTCTTATCTAGCAGAAAAGCCTTTTTTTAGATCTTCCTCTTCACTTTTGCCACTTCATTTTTCTTTTTTAAATTTGAGATTTGGAAAGTGATATATCGGCATCAACATAAGCGTGTGTTGATGGCCATGTACTTTAGACAAATATGCAAGTGTGTTGATGGCCATGTGCTTTAGACAAATGTGCAAATCCCTTATCTAGCGCATACATAAATAAAGCTATTTACTATCAACAGACCCTACTCATCACTCAACACTAGCTTGTTCCTCGTGAACATAGGCGTGTTATGCATAAATCAATCAACACATCCTCAAACTCTTCAAACACGAGCTTTACTTACCATACACTCCATAACTTAGTCAAAACCACTCCAAATTACTCTAAACTTATTCAAAAACACTTTTTTATTTTATCGCCTACCTCATTTCTTTAGTTAATCATTCCCATGAAAAGATACTAACGATGCTACTTATTCGATTGGCCTAAAATTATAAATGAATGTGGCAAATTTTAAGGATGAACGAACTAACATCATATCCTAATTAGCACGCATATTTAACCAAAGCAACCTAGAACACTAATTTCAAAAGCTAATAAATCTTAGCAACCTAAAAGACTATGTTCAAAGCTAAATCGATTATGCTGAGTTCTAGCCATTGACACATTCACACGAGTCACATCATGTAGACTTAAACAAAACTAATATCTAATATGCAAAATTCATACTCAAAATAGAACATATAATGCAAATAATGCTACCTCGTCATACTTGGACAACATATTGTCCTCAATGTGAGAAGGACAAATAATATACAAGGTGGGAATCAAAATAAAAATAAGACAAAAACAAAGAACAAAATAAAGACATAAATGAGAAGATAAGGTTAGAGCATAAGAACCTATCATGGTGATTGAGGTGGTGATGGCGATGGTGTCGGAGGTGAATCTCCATATCTTGAGCAGCGAAGTATTTGTGCATGCTTCATATATCTCGGCATTGCCTCCATTGCTTCTTCACGATTTCCTTCAACATCTTGACATTATTTGCAATAGCTTTGTTAGTGTTTGAAATAGCTTCCATTAGCTTCTCCAGTCCAGCTATCTCTTTTGCTCCCGACTCTTTATTGGTTGATTCCTCCTCTACTTGTGGTGGCACTGAGCTCAAACTGGCTTGTCCCACCCTAGTCTTAACATGAGATTTTGTGTTGATGTCTCGAAGTTCCATATTGTGGGACTTCAAGATGTTAGGTCTTGTCAGGTGACAAGTGTTAAGAAACTCAGGAAGATGTATGGTTAGTCCATTACAACTGACACCATAATACTCCGCAATAGTTGTAACTAAATACCCCATGCCCAAATTATTGCTTCTCTTTTTCGGAGTAGCAATAATAACATTAAAGATGTGGGTGAAGGTGCAAACTTGGACGCTATAGTCTATACACCACCAGGGACGGAGCCACACTGCAACTGAGAAGTTTTAATTTTAATTTTATAAAAATTAAAATGTTGTCCCATTTATTTAATTAGTGACAAAAAATAATAAAAAGTATAGATATATTAAGATATTAAATAAAAAATAAAATCTGAACCCATCTATTTTTATTAAGATTACTATTATTTGGGCCCATTATTTTTTTAAATGAAACCCTACAATTCAGATTTCTACCCTTTTAGCTTCTTCATCATACTATTTTTTGTCTTTTTGGCTTCTTTTTCCCCTAACTCTACAAAAACTACCACACCCAAAGTAAAAAACAATAATCTATATTGATCGTAATTGTGGAAAGGATTCCTCCACAGGCTCCACCCCGTTTTACTGTTGAAAGGTAAATTCCCACTTCTTCTTTTTTTTGAAAGAATGTGTAGTCAACGACTTCAGGATCTTTGATCTCTTTTTCTTGTTCTTCTTCTTCTGCTTCTGAGTTTTCCTTTTGACTTTATCACTTTTGTTTTATCTTTTTCTGGTTCTGATCAGCTTGATTTAAGGGACAGCGTGTAAGCGATTTTGAGTCGCTGACCTTGTCGTCCAATATTATAATAAACGAACTTATCGTTGTGCATTTGACGAGCTAATTTTTATTAAAAATATTTGTCGCCGGTGTGTTTCCATCTGTTCTATAGGAGAAGAAATCCTCTTTTATGTTGCACTTACTCTACTC
>JANIHZ010000007.1:16573426-16584847 GCA_027478365.1 Erythroxylum rufum | reverse complement strand
AACTTAGAAGTCAAAACTGTGAAGATAATTTGTTGTAAATTTTGAATTGAAATATCTTAGATTCATATATTGATGCACATAAAAAAAAAATAGAGTGTAAGATGCTTCAAATGAATTTATAACTATAAGAAGCAAAAAAGTTAATGTTAGTTTCAACCCAAAATTATTTTATTCCTTCTTTGCAACCATTAATTAGCAATTAATGCTCTTCAGTATTAACAGTTAGTTTGGAAGTTGAAAGGATTATTTTGAAAGCTGAAAAGATTACGTAGTTTTCGTAATCTCCACCCAAAATTATTTCATTGCTTCTCTGCAACCATTAATTAGCATTTAATACTCTTCACCAACTAAAATAACGTTACAAGGTTACAAAACTAAGAGTGGTGGGCCCTTGGGCAGGTGCCCTGGTTGCACTGGGACTAGCCAAATGTCGACTTGAGGAACTACTAGTGATCAATGGCCACTATGCATTTATATCATCCCACAAAATCAAAGGCTTCATGATTTTAATTCCTAACGATGTGGTACATGCACAAGCTCTTAGTGCATTAACTTTATGCTAGAAACGAGCATTGGCCTAGTGAGCTAGAGGGACCTCTTCCTCATCTACAATATATGTTGAAGGAATGAGATAAACTTTAAGATTACGTTTAACCAGTTGGCCTACAAATACATGTACTAAGCCAACGTTAGGATCATTGGCGATGGTTTATTCCTTACAAGACTAATTGGAGGGCTAGGAATGCTAGTGAATGACTTTGATCTTATAGTAGCATCCACTCCTACTCCCCTTACGATGGATAGTCTACAAACCAGACTAATTGTGAAGCTCTAGATGGATGGGAAAGGATAGCACTTCGTGCTTGTTGGTGGCCCATTATGAGTAGTAAAGGAGGCCCCACCTAAGAGAACTAGACTATAGAGCAAAGCGTGTGCCAGCTCCACCTCTACCACTAAGCACTACATTAGTGTCTAACCATACACATCTTTATATATGGATCAGTGATTACACTGGATAAGTGACACCATGGTGAAGATTACGTACCATCTTGGAGTGGAGATCCTACCTTTATAGTGTGACCCACTAAGCTTAAGGAGCCAACCATGCATAAGAAGGAAAAGAACCAATATGATAAGTGCAATATCGACGATGAAGAACCCGAGGAGCTTGCTAGAGAGGAGGAGACGAGAGATGTAAAAAGTAGATAGCCTGAGGAGACCATCTCACCGTCGGGAGAGGAGAGCACTATCCTAGCTATTGTTGATAGGGCCATAGATGATTAGGATGTTACACAAGTAGAGGTCACTTAGTCATCTATAAGGAGCTTAGTGGACATGATAAATTTTGATGACCTGGAGGAATCATGGGTGATATTATCTTATGCATCACCACTAGTACTTCCAACTCATCCACAGGATTAAGTTGATTTTGTACTTTTCTTTTCTATTTTTGTTATTACTCTTAAATCTCAATTATTTATATACATTTTTTGTACTCTTTTTCCTTTTGATTTAAAATTTTCTGTATGCCTCTTTAAAATTCTAAACCACACTTTAGTGGAAGTATTAACGCTAAGGAATTGCACTCAGAATTGGGTCACAGATCTCAAATTAGGGAAGTTCAAGTCCTCTATTATAAATTTTTTTCCCTTTCATTACTTTTTATTAGTCTTATATGTTTAAAATATTAAGGAAAATGCTTTTCACTATAGGATTATGATTATATACCATGCTCAAGCTTATCAATTTTTGTTTTAAAATTCTCAACATAAAATAATTTTTAAAATTTTGTTTTTACCTTTGGAAGCATATTAATGGAGATTATTTGGAGAATGAATCCTTGATAAGCATTATAATATTCTTTGTATAAAATGTACATGCATAAAGTAATTGTGACTTCTTTTGAGCATTTTTATTATCCCATATAAAAAGAAAATTTGAATAAATGAGTATAAAGAATTTCATTCCGCTAGCTTTAAACTAAGTAAAAGAGTTTGAAGTTATAGAGTGGTCCTAGTAGCCATTAAAGATACTGATCTAGTTAAATAATTATGGGTATTCATGATAAGATATTTAATCTCATATAAAAAGGCTAGGAGACTTTTCAAACAACCTCTTAATCCTCTTATTTTGTTTTATTTTATGTCTTATTAATAAGAGGTGTGAATATGTTTAGAAGGTGATACATTTTTTCTTTTGTGTACTCATTTTGTGCATGGAATTGAATTTTTTTATTTGGTGAATCTTGAAAGATCATAAGGTGAATTATGAACTGATATAAATAATTAGTTGCATAGGATTTTGATGTTCTGTGTGATTGGATGACTAATGGAAAATCTTCATTAGTATATTTGATTTATTTAGCACTTTTTTGGGATTATTTTCCATTTGAGATGGAATTATTAAATTGGTTTGCTTAAGGATAAGCAGTTACTTAAGTATGGGGGAGTTTGATGGATATTTACATTTATTACTTTAAGATTTGATACTCAAAGTAAGACATATTTTGTTTCAAATCTTATTTCTACCTCTTCAAGGAAAAAAAAGCTAATTTGAAGAAGAATTGGACCAATTTGGATATACTATGAAAGAATTGGAGAAAGACAGTACAATATAACACCTACACTCCTCCTTGTTAGACCTATATTCCAAAGTGGTTGCTTTTATCTCCATTGCCACCCAACACACCTCATAATACCCCTTATATCAAAAATCATGGACCTTATAAGTCCCTATATTGATCTCGTGTTAGCCATAAATTTTTTTAAGAAGTTACATAATACATTAAGCATAATATGGCGTGTGATCCTGTGTTAGGGCCATTTTACTTATTAGAGATTACAATTTTGGATTTTAAGAAAAGAGGAAGAAAAGAATGCAAAGATTTTTATACAAGAGATAGTTTGAAAGTGTTGTAAAATCATTAAAAATTTGTTCCATATGGCTTATTAATCAAGAAAAAGTCAATCTTAGAAAAATACCAAGATTCTATCAAATACATCAAAATTTAAAATTTAAGACTCATGACAATGATTTATTATTCTTATTTATTTTTATTTCTTTTTTAGTTATGAATTAATTAGGATCTAGATTTATGTGGGATAGAATATAGGATCTATATATTGAATTGATCTTTGGTTTAATGAATTTCTAGTTTTCTTAAGATTTATCCATGTTCTTATAATTAATTAAATTAAAGGAGGGAAAGTGAAAGACTCCATTATTTGATTCATTCATTGATATTTGAGAGATGAGATGTATGATTAGATCAAAATATGGATAAAGCATGAGTTATTTGAGAGAGAACTCCAAGATCTTCTTAGGTTAGGGTAAAACCTATCAAGATTGTTTACGGAGAAAATTAATACATTATTAGGTTATCTTGATTTGAAAGGGATTTTAATAGAATAATCTAAGGATAGGAGCTATATATCTTGAGAGAGAATATAATTGTAACTTAAGAATTCTTATTGGTCTAAGAAACTAGAAGTATTCATTAAATTAAAGTTAATTAAACATTGTAGAGTCTTAGGCAAAACTTTACTTAAATCTAGCTTATTCATAGATTAGTTTATTGTTGATCATTGTTTGTTTTGACAATTATATTTATTTATTTTATTCTCTTCTTCAATCAATCATAATCATTGGTCTAGCTAATTAAGTTTATAAATAGTTGCTAATTAACTGATAGCCTTTATAGGATCGACCTGTATTCTCTACTGCTAACTACAGCTACATTACATACTTGTAGTTAAAATAATAGACAATCAATAATATAATAGGCAAGCATACAACGCATGAGAAAGTGAAAGAAATGGGAAATACCATTATGGAGAAACATATAGTATGTAGAAGAGCTAACCAATCGGTTAAGAAGAAAAAGAGTAAGGCAAATGGTAGACTTTAACAAAATGATATAAACCTACAAGCAAGGGATTGCCAAGCTAAATTTTAAAGGGAAAAAGGGTCAAACTCAAATTAAAAATTAGTGGTTTTTGAGATGTAACCTAAAACTTATTTGCTTTTCACATTTTAAACCTTACTGTTTTTAGTTGTTTTAGTTATTACTTATTCATTTTACTTAGTATTAATGTAATTTTCTATATCTTATAGTATTAAATCTTCATTGATTTTTTATGATGAATGTTTGGAGTTAGAGCATTTTGTTTTTTTTTTCAAGTTTTTAGGCCAACATAGTAAACACGTCCTCATGTCCCTCCTTATGTTAACCTGCCCTGAAGTCTATTAGAGAAATATAACGTGCCATTCTTGAACACACCCCACCCTCCTGTGTAATGGTTACGTTATAAGACAACTTATCATGTTTCTCTCTATGTTAGACCCGTGTTTATAACATGCATATTGTGTCTATGTTAAACTGAACATAGGGTCAACATAGGTGTGACACAAAAGCATGTTTGATGGATAATGATAACATGGGAAAAGAATTGTTTAGTTTTTTTAGAACATAGGGTATACATAGATAGGACACGATGTCGTGTTATGTATTAAATCAAAAATAAAGAAACAAAAGTTATATGAAATGAATATGATGATGACATGATCTTTTATTGATAGCTTTTTATAAATTTTTTAAAACTCCTTTTTATGCTTAGAAGAGCATGGCCTTTATGCAATTTATCAGTAGGTACATAAGGTTATGCTACGACTATGTTAAAAAAGGGTGCTTTTAGATTCTATATGTCACTGAAACATAAACATAACATATTATCATATTTTCCCTATGTTATAGATGAAAAAGTTTAGAGAATTTTTACATAAACAACATGGGGGCATGTTCTTAGGCAACATACTTGGAAATTAAGGTGGACATGGGAGCTACGCTATGGAGTGTTAGTCTTATGTTTGAAACTGGTACTTACAACTTCTTCATGCAATATGGAAATGACGTGGACACGTTAGGGTCTTCTTCTATATAGGTCCCACACGGGGCTATGTTCATATCGTGTTCAAATCCACTATCTTAGTTCTTAACTATAAATTTACTATGGTTAACATAGGAGTAGACATAGGGGCGTGTTTGATAAATATGGTAGGTACACAGGGGTGTGTTAGTATTATGTTAATTAAAAAAACTCACATTACGCTAATCCCAAGCACTCATCCATAGGAAGTCAATTAAGATATACTAAACAATATCCTAAAAATGCTAATAAAAAGACCTTAAAATATTAAAAAATTAAATCAAAACATCAAAAAGAAAATAAACATTGGGTTTGCCCCTAAAAACTACTTTATGAGTCATTTATTTGGAATTCTTACTCAAATTTTATCATGGTGATTCCTTACTTATAGGGCTGACACTACCCCTTTAAAGTCTAGTAACTGCCTCAATCTTCTTCTTCTTCCTTATGGGTTCATTAGCTTTTGAGGTTGTCTTATGCTTCCTTAAGATGGAGTTATCCTTCTCTTTCACTTTTTTGCTTACATGACACATATCTCAATGATTTCTTTTGTTATTGGCTACTGTACAACATAAGACGTTTTGTGTCAATCACAGCAAATTAAAGGCAATTATCATGCTTACTAATAGAAGGACTTGTGGTTTTGGATCTCTTAAATCCTGTTTTTTATTCCCAACCTTTAAGATCAACTTCCCATCATGTACGTCTACTAAAGTCTTAATAATAGCTAGAAAGGATCATCCTAAGATCAAAGGCATGTCTATGTCTTCCTCTATGTTCAAAATCACAAAGTCGACTAGAAAAAATTACCTACCCTAACTAACACATCCTCCACTATGCCCCTAGGATAATTAATTTATTGGTAAATTAAAGGCTTGCCCTAGTTAGGTTAGATCACCCAATCATAATTTCTTAAACAAATTATAAGGTATAAGATTAATTCTAGCTCTTAAATCTATTAATTCCCAATTAATAGATAAATTACTAATTTTTCAAGGGGATAATAGAAATCCTTGAATCTTTTGTCTCCTAAGGAAGCTTGTTTTGAAGGTTTTAAGACCACTCCCTATTTAGAGTCACTATTGACACTTCTTTTAGTTTCTCTTTGTTTGAAAGGAGATCTTTGTTTATGGCATCTACAATATAGTTTCAAAAAAGGTAAATTACTATGTAATTGTAATTCTAAGAACTTATAAAGTGTTCCCTCTACGATGAATAGTGTTCCCTCTTGGATACACGATAACTTTCCATTTGCATAAGATTTTTTGGTAGGCTCAAGGCTGAGTTCAAGTAACTTTCCTATTAAGGAAGCTTTATGGAGCCTTTGAGAAAGGTTATTCTCCTATAGGAGAACTATAAAATGATTTCCCATCCTTATAAGAGTTCATGGAAGTCAACACTGTGAGAGAATTGAGCAACCAAAAAACAGAGAATGGAGTAAGGAAAATATGGAGAAATATATTGTAGTAATTGAATCTTCCCGTGAAAAAACCAAAATACTTTCTTGCTACCTTGTTAATGGCATTGTATCTCCTCGTTTTGATATTCTTCAGGAAGGTGCTAAGCACTGGAGTAATACTCTAGTAGACTTCTTTCTAAGCAAAAGGCCAGCTTTCCCTCTTATGCAGAACTGGGCTTAAACCAAATGGGGAACAAGGGTCTTGACAGAATTTTTCTTATTAAGGAAGACACTTTCTTTTTCAAATCCTCAGGTGGGGACAACATATGTAAGATTATGAAATCCGTCCCCTGGCATATTGGAGGAAAACCCATATTCATCTAAAAGTGGGTTCTAGGTTTGGAATTTTATAGAGCTGGCATAGATGTCATGCCATTATTGATTAACTTCCACAATATAACTCTTGAATACTAGACTTTAGATGGTTTAAGCTTTTTAGCAAGTTCTATTGGGAAGCCTATAGCTTTTGATTCAGCTACTATTAAACTTAAAAAAGTTTGCTATGTAAGAATTTGTATGGAGATTAATCTTAAAAAGGTATTGCCTAATACTTTTCCTATTATGAAACTTAATGTTGTCAATGAAATAATTAGGGCTGAAATCTAATTATAACACAATTGGAAACCTTATATGGGAAAATATATTTAAAGACTTATAGGAAAACTTTTATCTTTAATGGACTACTTTAAACTTATAGGGATTAGAGATGTTCCCATACCACAAAACATTGAAGTAAACAACTCTAAGGCTATCCCTAAAAATAAGAAAATATTAACAGTAAAAGATGAGGTCTAGATTTCCAAACAGAGGATTTGAGATTTTGAACTTGATGAGGAGAATGGATTACCTTATTTAAACGATATTAATAGTGAACAAGAAGAAAAGGAACCTCAATAAGATCTCCTTGATGTAAGTTAGGAGCATATTGACCAATTCACCCTATCTTCTAGTAGAAAATCAAGGAGGAAACCCAAAAACGATTGGTAACCCCACTTCTTACATATTTCTATAAGTATGTTTTATGGAATATTAAAGGCCTAAATGAATCTCACAAGGGATAGGCAGTTAAAGATATTTTTCTAGAAAATAATCCAATTATACTTGGATTGCTAGAAACAAGAACTAAAGCGCAGAAGCTTCATAATTTCATGAAATTCTTGTAAAAAGACTAGATTTTTTTTCCAATCATACTCATCACTACAATGGCATAATCATTTACACTTTCAACAAAAGGAAAGTGCAAGTTTCTATTTTAAACTTATCTAACCAATATATCCATTTGGATTGCTAACTTGCAAACTTAGGGATTAACTTTGTCACTATTATTATCTATGCTACTAATTTTGAATTTTAGAGAGAAAAACTTGGGAAAATATGTACTCTATTCAAAGCTTAATGCATAAGCCCTGAGTGATTACAAGTGATACTAACTATATATTACATCCTTCAAAAGCCCAAGGAGATACGGTGAACTCATCCACTCTTGGCAAGGAGTTAGAGAATGTCTTAACTAAGCTAGAGGTAACTGATCTTAAATCAATTGGGAGCTTCTTCACTTGGAGCACTAAATAGCATGGAAATTGCTTCATTAGGAAGAAATTGGATAGAATTCTTATTAATAAACATTGATTGAGTGAATTCCCTAATTCTTATTCCTATTTTGGAGATCCTCTATGTTCTCATCATTTTAACTTTAAAGTTAAAAACTTTTTCTCTTCAACCACTTTCAAAGCTCCATTCAGGTTCTTTAATTTTATTACCAACAAAAAAAGGGTTCATAGGAATAGTGAATGAAGTTTGAAGTAGAAAAATCCATGGGTGCAAAGCTTATTAATTCATAAAAAAAGCTTCAGATCCTCATAAACAAGCTAAAATATTTCCACAAAGTAGAACAATATTCAACACTTGATCAATTGGCATGATGTTAAAAAGGAATTAAGGAAAGCTCAGGATGCTTGTTACCAAAATCCTAGTAGTTTAGTTTCAAGAAATGATAGATGCATATTTGGATATAATTATACCCCCATGTTTGATGTATTTTGCCTATTTTTGTTGTATTTTTGGTACTTAATTCTCTTTAAGTACATTTATAGGTTATAATTGCCTTCGTAGACCAAAAGGAGACAAATTTGGATGAAATTGTGGTATAAAATGAAGATTTGAAGCATTTTGGACATACACAGCTATGTATGTGGCCTTGTAAGTCTTTGTGAACATTTAAAGTCACACTTTTAGGGGTTTTTGGAGCCATCTAAGTGATCGTGTATGTCCCAATAACCCTAGTTTTCACTATAAAAGGACGTGAATAGAGGCAAACAAAAAAGAGCAGACTTTTGGAATAGATTATAGACATATAAAGCTTACAGAAGGGATGATATTGATTCAGAGATATGGAGAACGTGAAGAATTCATTAGAAGATCCAATAGATTACAACAACAAACCTCAAACTTGCAAAAATATTCAATAGAAGAGAAAGGAAGATTTAGAATTATAATTCCTTTGTTTTCTATTTGTTTTTCTTCCTGTTTATCTTTGATTTCATTTTCTATCATCTGTAACTAAATGTGTTCAATGTCTAAGTCTGATGAAGCCTAGTTGGGATAGCAAAACGTCATAATTCCTTTATGTAATGAAATTATTTTGATTAATCTATTGTGATTCAATTATTTGTTTTATGCATGTTCTAATAGATCCAGAATATTAGTATATGACCTAATTTCATATCATTAAGATTAAGAAATCCTATGTATGAATAGATCTACCATAATTCAAAGGACTTGTGATGGTGGGCCATCAACTAAGGCCCTTGAAGATTTAGCAAGCATGGGATTTAGTGCAACTCAAGTGGATCAGTCGGCCGAAGAAGATACATTTGAAGACTACATTAATTTGGGTTTTATCATGCAAGTTCATGTCCATGTCAAGTCATTTAGTTTTCTAAAAGCTTTACTCACACTTGAAGAAGATGCAACCAACGAATCAGTCCAAGAAGCCTCATCAAACATACTTGTCCAGCCTATGGAGAAGCTCAAAACTGAGCTTGGGTGTTGTCTCATTGGATAACAGCCTGGGACTCCACTTAATCAGTTTTCAGCCTATATTTACTACTTTCCGTTTTATTTTCATTTAAAGTTGCCATGTTTTTTCGTTTTCCTGTTTAAAAAAATATTTAAGGAATGCTTATTTATGTTTTGGGTCTGTTTTGGAATGCCAAGGATTTGTGAGTTGCCGATTTAATGTGGCTTCCCAAATTCTTCCCAACCTTCCATATATAGGTTCGTTTGTGCTTGTTGAAAAGGTGCAGATTTATTTCCAAAAAGAATGACTTTCCAGCTCCATTTTGCTGTGAGTTTCGAGGGTTGTTAGTATTCCTAAACTATCACCAGGTGGGTTTGTTAGTTTCTCCAAAAACTTTCATTTTCTCTCAACCATTTCCAACAGCAGCCGAATCTGACCTTCTGGCACTGTTTTGTTCATAACTCAACAACCACTTATCCAATCAGTTCATATCTTATATCAATGGAAAGCTTACAGAAAAGTCTATAAACTTTGTGAAGGACCCACTTGCCCATTCTGTCTAGTTTTCCCCAGAAATTGATCCCAAAATCCACACATTTTTTCAAACCTGTTCAAACTGCCGTGACCTTGCCCTTCCTCTTTCTCAGCCTAAACAAAATTAATCCCAAATTTGTTAATCTCGCCATCAACTTGATTCCAAACATAAAGATAGGTTGACATAAATCCTCTAGATTAGGGTCAAACCTAATAACAAAATTCATAAATCGATAATGTAATCCTAGGAACTTTAACTAGAAAGAATCCAATTAATCACTATATAGATTAATTGTTAGTAGTCTCAAGATAGTTATTAACATAAGATATGAATTTTTACAATCTAATAATCACTGAAATAATTTCATGATAAAAGGTTAACTATTTAATGATTTTTAGAAGGATTCATCAACTAGACACAAATCTTTGGTAATTTCCTTAAATCTTCTAAATTCATTATTGTTTCCTATTTTATTTTTTTAAGTTTTAGTTTTAATTTAAAATCAAATATCCAATTCATAGGCTAGATAATAGAAGAAGAGTAATTATAGTCTTTACTATCTTCGTGAGATTGACTCGTACTTGCCTGTGCTAGCTATAGCTATGTCGTGCACTTGCGATTAATTCAAATATTGGTATATAATTGACCAATAAAGTTTTTGTTGTCGGTATCGAGGATGGTAATATTAGGAAAGCCTAGATTCTATTAATCTAACCATTATTTTTATTTATTTTATTTTATTTTTATTGTATCCTTTTATATTATTGGGGTATTCATTTAATTATCTTTTGAACTTCTTTTCTTTGACTTTGAGTTTGTGACTTATTGTTAGTATATTGAGATTTAACATCATAGCCACAACTTATAATAGATAGATGGAGCAATCAGTACTCTTATTGGAGCTATGATGAGTCTTCTCAATATTTAACATCACCATATTGGAAAGAGCTAGCTCCTTACATGTTTTTGAGAGCTCACTGATGTCTATACGGTGTTGTAATATTTTTAGAAGTAATTACTACAATCATGAATGTTAGGAACCAACTTACATATAAGAGCAACCAAACATGTACAACCGAATTCAAGGTGCATCATACAAGAATGTGTATAATTTAAAGTGGACCAAACATTATGCATATGGATGGAATGACTATGCTCCAACTGAATATGTACAATAAGAGCAACAATACAAAAGTATTATAGATCAATTAGTAGAACACCTTGCCAAGAGTCTAGTGAGTCGACATGAATTTAAGGAGAGAATTTCTTCACCTGAATATAATGAGAATAATACCTCGTACTATCTATGATCCCTCAAATGTTAGAGTGAATAAGAGATGGCGATCGATTTTGTGAATGAAGATGCATTTCAAGAAGGCAATGATGTAACTGCTGCTTTGAAAGATATTATGACCAGTTTTATTTAAGAATCAAACATAAGGTGTTGGACCCTGTTTTCGAAGCCCAACGTCCTGAGACATGA
>JANIHZ010000007.1:16539026-16556075 GCA_027478365.1 Erythroxylum rufum | reverse complement strand
CATAGGTGGTATCAAAGCAAGAGAAGTTTATAAGGAATCTGTATAAGTAGTTGGGATTCAGAAATGGGTTCCAACAGACAAGTTGTGTATCCTTTCATCAAAATCCAGGTGGGGAATGGTGACAATACATGGTTCTAGTTTGACAATTGGACCTCTTTAATCCCTCTTTGTTTAAGAAATGATATTTCAAATCTTACTAATAGAATCCCTACTCAAGCTTGAATCAGCTGTGCTATTGATCACAATTCCTTATATTTATTTTTAGGAATCGTGGCCCCACAGGCCACGATCGTGGCTAGCTGAAATGGTCTTTGTCACGATCAATCTATGTAATATGGATGGGGAGGAATCAAAGATTATTAAACAAGATCAAAATTGAATTGAAAAGCATGCTCTAGCTCACAGGATCTATTGTTAGATCGAAGAAACCTTGATAGCTTACCAATTTTTTGAAAAACTAAGCACTTAATCTAAAAGACTATCGAACCTCTAATACTTCAGCTTATTCCCAATGTCTTTTAGAAAAGATAGTGTTGTATATTTACTATACTAGCTTGACACTGCCTTATAATGTTCCCTTTTAATGCCTTTTTATGGCTTATGAATGAATTTATTATTTTAATTTTCAAAAAACAACATACAAATTGGTCTTCCTTATTATCTTTCTCCAACTTATTTTGGTACAGAAGTGGTAGCTTATATTCTTCAATAGCTTTCTTCTTTTTCCCTTGAATTTTGTCTTCCACCTTGCCTTTTTCCTTTTTCTCTTGCTTTTCTTTCATCGCAACCTTCTCCTCCTTTTTCTATCTTTAATTGTCAACTCCCTTATAGGCACTTCCTCAGTAGCTCCTTCTATCTCTTTAAAGCATAATATAGAGTCTTGCCTTCTAGTTTTTTTAGGGAGAAAATCTTATTCCTAAGCTTCATCATATATTCTAAAAGAAAGTGTTTTGCAAATAATTTCTTAGTCAACCTCTTCCATGTGGTGATGGATCTTGGATGTAGTGATTTGAACCATGAATTAGCTCATTCTCTTAATGTGAAAGGAAACAACCTCAATCTGGTGGCAACTTTTAAGACTATATTTAGGTTGAATGTGTCACAGATTTCCAAAAATATAAGAATATGGGCATTAGGATCTTCATTTGGCAATCCATCAAACTGTAGTAATTATTGGATAGTCTAGATAATGTTGTGTTTTATCTTGAAGTTGTTTGCTTCAACCCTTAACCTACCAATGCTAGATAAAGACCTAACTAACGAGGATCTAGCATAATCCCCCATTATACAATTTCCCTATCTCTTCATTATGTTTGCTAATTACATTCGAACTCTTAGATTTCTCTGTCTCAACTTCCTAAATAATGCTGGTTTGATTTCTAGATCTAGCTCAAAAAGTATACAAGGACTACACCTAATCATACACCAAAGAACCTGCAATGTAACCATAACCACAAAATCATGAAAAACTATTTTAAAAATGAAACAAATAAAAAATGATCAGACTATTTTAAAAAATAAGCTTTCTTCATATCATAGTCCCTAACAACAACGTGAAAAACTTGACGTCTGTATTATAAATATGAATAAATATAAAACATAAAAAACAATACTAAAGAAATCACACAAGCAGGTGTACCTATCGTTTTCTATAGTACAACATAAGTGAGTTGATTGTCGAACGTACATAGCAGTAAATACTAGTAATAAATTTAATCTAACAAAATAGGTAATTGACTTGAAAAAAATAAATAAACAATCCTAAACACCAATTTAAAGAAATGATCAAGATAAAAACAATTGATAAATAAATTAGATCTAGGTAAGATATTCCCTAAAATTTTTCTATGCTTTAACTTTACTCTAATTTTTGGCGATCAATACTACTCCCTTCGACTAGTAAGAATTAATATATTACAACTTACAATTATATCTCAATTAAGTCAAGGCATGACAATTTTGCCTAGCCTGACTCAACCAAAAGTCAACGTGTCAGACTTGGGTTGATTAGGCCACGAGCTAGGCTCAATTAGGGTTGTTTAAGCCCACCTTAACTCGTGGCACGATTAAGAGTGACAAAACAATGTTGTTTTATAAAAAACGTCATTTTTTGAAATTTAAAATAATAATAATAAATTAGGCTAGCTCAACTTGGCCTGCCTTTGGCCCGTCGAGCTCGGGGCTTGGAGTCAGACTATGGGCCAGGTCTGAGCCCGACATATTATAAGTCATCCGGTCTGGCCCATTATCATAATACAATTGCTACTCTTAAATTAATTTAACCAAAACTTTTTTCTAATTAAAAATAACCTAAGAACACATTAATTAAAATAACAACGATACTCAATAAAAATTCCGCCGAATCGAGAGATTTTTGGGAGGTTCAGGAGTACAAAGAACGTTACCCCTATTTGGTACATACATAAATACATAGATAACAAGTAAAGTAATTTAGAAATATTTGAAGTAAAGGCATTATTCTTAAAATTCTTTTGGTGGGTCATCCTTATTTTTAACTTTTTAATTGAAATTACGTTTTCATCCAAGGCTATCTCAAATTCTTCGATGACATGCTTGCCAGTTTGACATTGCTCTGTGAATATCATTCAGACTGTTTCAACTTCATAATCGCCTTTTTTGTGACACTTTTGGATGGACAAATGGCACTGAACCTCAGAATAGCGTTAGCATACCCACATGTAATGCATTTTCCTGTGAAACCCTTCCTAAAAGTCCAAAGAATGGCTCAAAGTCCCCAACCTACCCAGAAGACCCTCGCTGCCTCTTTCACAGTCAGCACCAGTTGCACATTTGATGGCAGTAGAAAGCTGCCAGTACTGCTTTTTGATATTATGGACACCATTGTTCGCGACCCTTTTTACCATGACGTCCCTCCGTTCTTTGGGTATGCCTAACTATTTACTTTTCCTTCAAGGTTTTTGAATGACTGGCTTCCTTCGAGTATTTCGTTGTGTTTGGTATTAAACCGAACTCAGTCATGGGTGTTTTCTTGAAGTAGTGTACAAGAGTTTTGTTCGCCAGTCCCTTTTAATGTTGTTATGGAACTGGATTATATTTTCTTTTAGAATTGATGGTGGCTGGGATGGAGCTTTATCGGTATTCTTTTCTTGACGTTCATTTACTTCCAGTCTTGGTATGTGGAAACCGAAACAGTCTTGTTTGTATCAGCATTTTATTTATCATGGGTTGAGTCTTTGTTGGTTTAGTTATCCAAAAACTATTACATTACAAGTTTTTTATGCTCAAATTAGTTTGAATCCCAAAATTTGTTGTCGTTATTGGAGACTACATGTCTTTACAAAGTTGATGTTTAGAAATTATGAATTCTTTCTGATTGATGGTGACCAAATGAGAAAAGAAAGCTTTTAAAGTTCTTGTACTATTAGAAAACATGTTAGTTCCAAGTTAGTTATATTCCGTAATGATATTGTCGTATTGTTTTTCTTGATGTTTTGTTGCTGCTTTGGCCTTTATGACCTTTGAATATCTATGTATTTTTCGTCCTTTGTTAAGTATTTGATGATCAGATATAACTTTTATCTCCAGAATGTCCTTCAAGGAACTAATAGAATGCAAACATCCAACTGCATGGATTGAGTTCGAAAAAGGGATGATTGATGAGGTATGCTTGGAGCTATTTTTTGAAATTTTTTTCGTTTAAAATGTTTTCATATAATTCATTGCTGATCAAAGCAAAAAATGGGGAGAATAGTAACAAAGCATTATTCAGGTGTAATGACTCATATAGGTCAAAAAGGTCTTGATAGTAATTTTTTATATCCAGTGCCAATAGTTCTAGGAGGTTTTTCCTGTTCCTTTTAAGTAAGCTTCCATTCTCTTCAGTTTACTTGATTATAACTTGCGATATATTTCTCACTTTTTCATTTCATGTGTGAATTAGAGGACAAGTCTTCAAAAGTTGAAACTCAAACTGATAATTAGATGTTATATGAAAGAATGTCTCTTTGCCTTTTTGCTTTCTCTACTCTCTATCTGTGATGTAGGACAACCAAGAGAAAAAGAAATAAATGAGAAATAAGAAAATAGTATTATAATTAAGAAATTGAGAGAGAAATAGAATACGAGATAGCAAGATGATTTGAAACGTGAAAGAAAGAGACAAGGAGATAGTATATATGACTAATCTTAATGATGAAAATCAAATCAAAAGAGTGCGAAGATGAAGCATAGTCCTACTTATAATTCGTGCCTAAACACTAAGCTAGCTAAAGAAGTAAACATATAGTTAAACTCAAGTAATTCTATTAAGAAATTGAATTTAGAAGATGGTTTTACATCACCTATATCTCTCATGCTTATTTCCTCTTCTATTACTTTTGTCTTTGCCTTTATAGCTTATAGACATTTTTCAATTGAAAGCATTTTATAAAAAGTAATCAAAAGAATAGTTGAGTGTCATTTGGTAAGTAGCTTGTAACACTTTTATGATCAACCTTTATCCATAGCTTTTTTTAAAACTACAATTTACTATGTACTTCTTACCATTTTTGTTCTATTTTCTTCACCACTATATATGTATATATCTTTAACATAAGTTATGCATAGTTACATGTATTTGATGACTAATTTGCTTCTTAATTCTTTGTGATCATGGTTGTTTATATCCTCTACAAACCATGCAAAGCAGGAGTTTATGCAATGAGTTTAACAGACATCTTCAATGGACCTAGGTTAATATTTGGGAAAAGATTTCAAAAGAATTTGCTTTCATCAAGATGTAATCCTCCTTTAAGTGATGTTTTCTCCTTATGTAAAAATACTTTGGGGATTTAAGGATGTCTTAGCAGTTGTTAGAGCTTATTATTGTGTCAGACTTGCTATATTTCAAATTGATAGTTGGCTCATGATCTTATGATATGTGGTTGTAGTTAACTTTTAGTTTGTCCTTAAAAGTTCTTTGAAGTTTCGTGGATTTTCATCTAGTTATGATATCCACTTAGGAACACATAAAGCAGATAATTGAGTGTTCTTTTCTCAATGATTTGTTGCCTTGCAAAAACAATGATACAGAAATAAGTGGAGGTTATAATACTGTATACTATCTATTCAAAGAATATAGAATATACAAGTGTTCTTTTCCACATTTGGCAAACTCACACACATCACAATGGAAATTGTTAGGATCATTGTTTTTAAACAAATTACGAAAAATGGTTCTCATTAAACTAAAAGAAGGATAACCTAACCGATAATGGTGAAGCCAAATAAGGTTAAGAGTATCTCTGTTCATGAAAGTCGAGGACGGTGTGAGGTTTTGTTTCCACTCTTAGAATCTAGACGGTAGAGTCCATCCTTTTCTTTAGCATGCTTAATCATCTTCTTTGTTTCCTGATCTTGAAATCCACAATAATTAGGTTCAAAGATGACAAAGAAGTTCAAGTCTTTGGTAAGTCTTTTAATGAACAAAAGATTGGCAAAAAGTTTGGGAGCATGTAGTATTCTTTTCAAGAAAAGATTATGGGACAAAGGAATGGTTCCTTGACCTGCAACAGTAGTAAGAGAGCCCTCTGCAACTTTAACTTTTTTGTTACTAGGACAGGGGTTGTAAGAAATAAAAGAACGATGGGAGGTAGTAATATAATCTGTAGCACCTGAATCTATGACCCAAGAATCCTTAGGAGAGATAAATGAGGCACTAAGAGCATGAGAATTAGAAAAATCACTTGATTGGGCTAATGAACATGATGTACTAGCACCTTCCAAGGAATTCAGAATGCTCTTTAAGCTCTCAATCTCTTCTTTGTTAAGTCCTTTTGGTTCTGATCTAGCTTGAATAGAATCTCCAAAGTTTGTAGGTTCAGTGAAGTGGGCTTTGGCCTATCCATCCTTGTTAGCCCCTTCTTTCTGTGCTTTTTGTGGCTTCCCATGTAACTTCCAATAGGTCTCTCTAGTGTGACGAGGCTTCTTACGAAAGCTGCACTAGACAACTTCCTTATTTTGAAGATTTTGTTGTTGGTGGTTAGGGCATCTTTGTTGGTTTTCACAGACACGCATGCTGAGCTATCAATAGACTTGGATTCCAACATCACAGTTCTTCGGCTCTCTTCTGCCCGGATGAATGAAAAGGCCTCATTCAAAGATGGTAAAGGGTCTTTGCCAAGTATTTGAACCAAAAATTGGTCAAATTCGACATTAAGACCTGCTAAGAATTCAAAGATTCTTTCCCTTTCTACAAGCTTTTGTAATTTGACATTGTTATCACTGCATTGCATTTTAAGATTCTGATAATGATCCAACTCAAGACAAAGACCCTACATCAGATTTTAATATTTAGTGACAGAATGCATAACTTTTCTTAGTAGATGAGATTATGGTCTTAATCTCATAAATTAGAGAGGCATCATGTACCTTAGAATAAGACTGAGTAACAACATCCCATATCTCCTTAGCAGATGAGAGGAACATGAAAGTGCCTCTAATTTTTGGTTTCATAGAGTTCCAAAGCCATGACATGATTAAGGAGTCCTCTACATCCCAAGCCTTAAACTTGGGATCTGAAACAGCAGGAGCAAGTCCTAATAGGTGAGAGCTTTCCCTTGCCCTTAAGAAAAGTCCTAACCATTAGTGATCAGTGGAGGTAATTTTTACCGTTGAGTTGGTATGATGGAAACAAGGTTTGTAACTCACCAATATGGGTACGGGTGTACACTTTGGGATTACCAACAGAGGAGAATTCAAAGGAGGAATAGACCTCCACGTTAGGGTTTTTGTCAGTAACAGCTTTAGCCATCTATTTTCCAGAAGGCACTATTGGAAATGAAGGCCAAGAAGTGTCAGAAAAAGGAACCAGGAGTTACAACATCCTGGGCTTTGATAACATGAAGAAAGAAGTAATCTCTTTTTTTATTTTTTCACAACAAGTCCCTTTGAATATATACACAAGTCCCAGCCTAATTTTAGGTAACTAATTGCGAATTTTAAGGACCCTAAAATATTTCCTATTTACAACAGTATCCCCTATTTACAATACTACTCCATATTCACAACAATTTCCTAAAATAAATATCCATGATATCCTCTTGTTTCCTATTTATGATTAGGAATTAATTTCTCCTAAATCACTGCTTGATTTACATAAAAGTTTATCTAGCCATTGGGAATGACTTTAGTCATTTTTTAACACATTTTCCTACCTGACTTTTAAACCCAACCTATGAAGAAAGGTACTGGTTTTGTATAAAGTGACAAGATTATAACAATCTTTATGTCTATTTGTTGGATTTTCCATGATGAATTTTTCATGTTGCTGGAATTTTGAGCATGTAATATTGACTTCCATAGAAGTTGAAGAAGAGTTGTATGAAGATTGTTTGAAAGGGAGGGATGGAGGGGAGGTTTGACTTTGGGGAAGAGGTGGGGATTGGCCTGTATCGTTTTTTTTAATGCATTAACTCCAGTTCGTCTTTGGTGGGAGAACTCTTTCATTGTTTCGCCAGCCAAATTTACATTTTCAGATGGATGAGTGGTCTTGTGTTAAATGTCAATATTAGTTAACATGATGTTATTGCCCTAAACCCTGGAATTGATTTACTTCTATATTAACATCGCATGTAAGAGAAAAAAGTAATATGATTCTTAATTACGGGATCTTCTATACTGCATCTAGCTCGGTTGTTAACTGCAACGCGCTTCATTTTGTGAAAGCTGCATTTATGTTTTGTGGATCTTTAGCTAAGGTACTTTTGTTGACTCATTTCAGATGGAGCTATCTAAAAAGTTTTTCAAAGATGGAAGACCTTTAGACTTGGAAGGTTGTTGAGGTCTTGATTTTGGAAATTTTACATTCTTTTCAATCCTATTGTTCTAATTGACATTTTCACAACTTCTTAATTCTACTTTGTTGCATGAAAAATTGACAGTTTGATGTCGTAATAAATACTTAGCCCATTACCTAAAGGAATTCAATTCTTTAGATTACAGTCTTCCACTCTTCCTTATAGCAAATCATTCATAATAAGGGCTTTAATAATCATTATGACATTTCCACACAATTTCTTGTGTGATATGGGTCTCAGGTAGAGGTACTCTTAAGTATTAGAACTATGTAATAAAAAAATAAATGCTATCTAATGCTCTTATGTAGTTTGTCGTCAACATGTGCATGAAGGAAGGTGATCAAACCATAGATTCACTTCGCTTCTTGAAGAAAGATTAAGAATGGTACTTATCATGGCATGTTGAGAAGTTTCTAATCTTCTAAAATCTTAAGGGATATAAGCTGCTCACTCTATCAATTCAAAGTTGTTATATTCAAGCTCATCTTGTTCTTTAATAGTCTCCATTGTTTAAAATAATCTAGCATTGGTCTCCTAACCTTTCCATGATCATCTCTGGTCTTACATTACATCCTTGATACGATTTCAAAATAATATGTTTGATAGTTGACCTGTTACTTCATCTAATCCCGTCATCTCTATATAATGCAGCATTTATTTCACACCTTAAACATGACTGTATTCTAAGGACGGTCCATGAGAGATACCTCTAGTTAAGCCCCACATATTCATACATTAAAAAAATCTATTTATAGGGCTAAGGAAATTACAAATATAAAATTAGAATAAAACTTGATTAAAACTTAGATTGTCCATTGTGTGTTTGTGACAACTCATGTATTTATCAACTATCAAACATTTCACTTTGAAACTCTAATAATAAATGTGAAATGTTCGCAACAGAATTCATTTAGACATTGGGTAAAAGGTCAAGTGAGGCCTAAACTCTCATTTTCATTTTCCCCTCATTTTCATTTTACAGACATCAAAAGAAATTTTCATTTGATTGAGAATTTAGAACCATAAGAAAATTGATAAAGTTTATTCCTTTAATATATCATTAATTTGTTAACAGATAATTTTAATATGGAATGGTCCTTGGGACTTAAAAAATGTGTTTATTTTGTTGCATGCTTTGTTCATACCAAAGGGATATTATGACTATTGCATGTTACATGAGTTCTAAAACTGCTTATTAGATAAAAAGATTCATTCATTAATAGAAGATGTTTATTTACCTTAATGGATGTTAATTTGGTGGTGATGTGTTCTAGGCAAAAGGGAGCTTGGTCAATGTTTAAATAGGAGAAGGGATCTAATAAATTTAGAACTTACTTTGTAATTAACTTGTCAAAGTTGATCTGTATTTTAAGGGGCCTTTATGTTTCATCATGCAATGCCATTTGCATTGGTTAAAGAAACGGAATCTCAATGGTTGTGATTTGTAAGGAATGTGTCTTATGGATTAGGCATGTTCTGTAGTTTATGGTTTTTTTTTTCCCTATCCAACTTGTCATTGTATTAACTTAGTTTTTAATTTTGCAGGTCTCAAAAGTTGTATGAAGAGAGGATACTCCTACCTAAATGGTGTGGAAGAGTTGCTTCATGCTTTAAAACAAAATGGTTATGAGATGCATGCCTTGACCAACTATCCAATCTGGTAACATGTATTGTGTTAATCCTATAATTTCTTGTATGCTGAAATGGCCATAAGTTTATACAAAAATATATTTCATAGGTATAAGATGATCGAGGATAAGTTAAATGTTTCAACATACATGTCCTGGACTTTCTGTTCTTGCAATATTGGTAAGTCCAAATGTTCGATAACCTCTGCTCTTTTCTTTATGTTTGTGATGCAAAAGAGATTAGAGTTTATAAAAAAATGAAAAAGGGAAAAATTAGTTAAAGGGAAAAATTAGTTAACCACAAGTTTTGGTGGAATGAATATTGGGAATTGAATGACAGCAAGGGCAACAAGGACAAATATTTTCTTTATACTAAGTTTCTTTTGAAAATTAAAGATTTCATTGATTAAAGATAATCACAGCTATAAGACAAAAGGTCAAGGATAATCCAAATAGTCTATATTACAAAGAGTTGTGGTTCCTAGTAATCGTCTACATCTTGTTATCTAAGGGGTACTTTTGAGACCACATAAACCATTACTACTCCAATCCCCATTGTCTCTTCATACTACTTGACAGATTTACAGCTATTACTCTTGCTAACATAGCCAATCTGCAATGGAGGAAAATTTCCTGAAAAACCATTTCAATGCTTCGGCGCCATTGTCTAAAAATTCTGCAATTACGCTCCTTCCAGATGTAATACACCAAAGCTACCCAACTTAAACTTAATTGCTTTAAGATCAGCTGCATTATGCAATCTAAGGTTCGCCAACCAAGTAATAGTTTCACTCAAAGAGTCCACTAGTTTGCCCAAGTTGAGAATAATCTGCATCCTCTCCCATACTTGCCTAGTATATCTGCATCTAATTATAGGATGCTCTAGATTTTCCATTTCTGTACTGCATAACTCACAATGCAATGTGCTTATGGAGAACTTGATCTTGTCTCTCGTAAGCAACCCTCCATTGATTCTCATCCATAAGATAAATGAATGAGCTATATTGCCCTAATTTGTTTAAGACTCAAGCTTATTTAATAAAAAAGAATCCTTACTAGAATAGAATTTAATTTTGTTTTGGATATTTTGGTTAAAAACCCTTTCCTACTAGAATAAAGGTTCTAGAAACTTTTCTATAAATTTGTGTATATACTTGATCTTGATTTTTTTTTATAAACATGAGTTTTTAATTAGAAGGTGTGATATTTTCTCTCATAGCGATTCTTAGACCCTAGGAGTGATTCCCTGTTCCTTACCTTCCATTACTTGTTTACTGCTCTCAATTCTAGCAAAATTTACCTAAATTTTCGATAACTAAAACCTTAAATTCTAGTCATATAATATCCTAAAATTTTAGCCAAATCAAATTTAAACTTGAAACTCAACAACTTAAGTTGAAATTCAAGCCTGAAATCTGATTCCAGCAACCTAATAAAAATTTGGTATCAAAACTTTAATTCATAATGGAAAATGGAAAGGCATATAGAAGAATATTCAGTAACCAAGAGCAAGATGAAATCCTTTTGAGAGTTATAGAAAAATTGAATTTTAACGATCCTTGATCATAAGATGCTCTATGAACTAGTCCAAAAAACAACACTTGACAACAAACTACACTTGATGTTAAGGGTGGAGACAGTGAAATCCAAGATGAAGAGGCTAAAACTAAACAATAGTAAGTGGGTTTAGGAAATCAATGTCCACCAGAGACCTAAGATAACGAAAACAACAAGCAACACTTGGAGAGTGCATGCGAGACTTCAGAAGCTATGACAGACTTGGAACACATAACGTACTTGATGATATAACCAAGAAAGTTCGTATTGAAGCCACCTGTTCTTAGACTAGAAAGCAACAATGGAAGACTTATTTGATTAGTACATGTTAGAAGATTGAAAAGTCTGATTTGCAAAGATGGAACTAGTTGGACATGCCAAAATCTAGTGGAGATCAATAGAGGATAGACTTCAAAAAATAAGCTAACCACCATTTATTGATTGGGAAGGAATAAAGTTGAAGTTATTGGAAAAATATTTACCATTTCATTATCAAGATCTCCAAGATAAACTCACAATACCTAGACAAGGGATTATGTCTGTAACAAAGTACACATAAATTTTTATGAACTTTCTATTTGTTGTAAAGGAATGGAATCTGAACGACAACTCATATTTCACTATAAAATGGACTTAAGGTTGAATTTGCAAGGAGCTGACAATGTAAAGAATGTACGGCCTTAAAGATGCATATCACTTGGCGTTAAAAGTATAACAATACTTAGGACAACAAGCAAGAAGTTTCGAAGTCAAGTCGTAGAGTTCATCATGAAGAGAACTACGATAGTGTAAAATTTTAGCTTAACATGTAATACATCAAAACTTGCACCATCAAACAATTACAAAGCTTCTGAAGGAGTTGAAACTAAAAAATAAGTCATAGCTAAGACTAAGACAAAAGGAGGCAGCAATGACAAGAAGTGTCTTCGATGTAATGGAATGGGTCACTTTGCTTATGAATGTACTAATAGAGGTTTGCATAAGATGGAAGAAGAGGAGGAAGAATATGATGAATATGTGTGTGAACATGAAGCCAGAAAGGAGTTGGAAGGAGCCTCTAGTAATGAATAAGTTGGTCTTACAAAATAATAAGGTCAGCAAGGTGTGTTTCTCCTGGAATATAGGGATGTAAGGTAGGAGGCTCTCTTCCGTAGACAATTTTAAAAGTGGAAGTCCCAGTTGAAGAATGAAAGCCAGTGTTAAAGGATTGCTCCATGTGTAATCTAATTTCTTCATTATGAACCATCTTGTGGATTGCTCGTTGTTCCATGTGTAAGTATGACCCTCATATTTGAGGTTAGTTAGCTCCACTTCCATAGTGCAATCATAAAGGTCTTGGTTGGAATTTAATAAATTATGGTTTCCATCTGCTTCAGATCTATATAGAGTGGTATTAAAATCCCCACAAACTAGCCAAGGGCCTCACACTTCTCTCTTTCTAGACTATTCCAGATGTTTGTTCTTTGAAAAACAGTATTAAAGCCATATATAAATGAGCCAAAAATGATGAACTCCCCATCTTGAAAAACACCTTAGTGTGTATTAGTAGTTCATTCGCTTCAATTTGCTCCACTTTCACAAGGTCATCGTTGTCACAGATGATGATCCTTCCAAAACCATGATATTGATGATCAGAGAGTGACTTCTAGTATGATCCCAATCTGTTTAATTTATTCAAAATTTCCTGCTTGATTTTAGTTTCTAATAAGCAAAATAACAAAGGCTTCTCCCTTAGCACAAAATCCCTCAAAGCGTTTAGCTTAGATGGGCAGCTTAATCCTCTCACATTCCAAAAATTATAGTAATTTAAAAATGCCTTTACCTTTGGAGCTTTTCTTATTGCTCTGGTTAGATTTCCTCCTTTGCAAATTCTGGAATTGTTCTTCCATATTATCCTTCAGTTGTTGTAATTCCTTAGTTTGAATTGGAGTGGAGCATGGAGCCTGGAGCATGGAGCCTGATTTGTGGGATCATTGTCATTCACTCTAGGAGAGGTTATTGCCAACTCCTTTTTCTTTGGAGTGAGTAGTCTTCTTTTCTAGTTGGGAATTTTGAGACTCGTTCTCAACAACCATCGACTGTCATTTATCTCCTGATTCTCCTCCTCCAGCCCCATTAGCTCAAAATAGCCCCCCTTCTGAAAAACTCTTCCAATAAGTTTCCATGCTTTTTCTTAATCTCTTAGTGAAGGTCTCCATTGGTATGTAACATACACATTGTCTTCTTTCAAAGACTTTTCCGCAGTCGGCCTCATTATAGGTATACTGTCTTTCAACTCATTTGAAATGTCCATATTGATACAAATTCTTGCAAATCCAATGCGTTGTCTCTTAGCAGTGTTCTCATCCATACATAGAGGCTTTCCTGGCTAGCTAGCCAAAATGTTTAGACCTTGAGTTGTACAATATTCAAGAGGTATGTTGTGAATATTTACCCACAGTGGAATGTTCCTGTGCTTGATGTCTTGCAACACCATTCTTGGTTGCCATGTTTGCAAGAATAGAGGGAGCTGGAAGATGTGCCAAGGCCCCTCCTCCATAATACTACATTGTTTTCTTCAGTTAGCAATACCTCCTGTAAGCCTTTGTTTTTCCATTGTCTTTGAGCTCAAGCTTGGATCGCTAAGAAAGGTGGTCTTCTGTCAATAGTGAGGCTTCCCAGCTCCCAGCTCCTAGCTCCTTCTTGAAGAACTTTCATACCAGACGCGACAATGGTTTTTTCATTAAGCTCTGTAGGAGGACAAGGACTTAGCTTAGTCATGGTCGAGATCATGTTACTGAGAGGGTGGAGCTCTTCTCACTAGCCATTTCCATTGCACTCGTTACTTATTGTATGAAGAAAGGATAGTTTACTCAGTCAAAGGAATTCAAGAAAAAGATGATTGAATCTTTTGTTTTGCGACTTCTAGATTAGTTGTATCTTTAATTTTATGGATTTAACTATTTATCATTGACATGATCATATACAATTTCCAAGAGCTGTGAAAATTTTAGTCATTAGCCATCTTAAAGAGGAGATAGAAGATGTTCTTGATGAACATATTGTAGCTGCAAGTACTGGTAGATATTCGGTGGTTTCTTGTCAAGTGGAAAGGAAGATCAATTTCTTATAGAACTTGGATTTTAAAATCCAAATTTTAAAAGTTGAATCAACTTATGTAATTAGTATTTATTACATTTTACATCGGGGATGATTTTAGACAAGTTAAGAAGAATTGATGCAAAAGGGCTTAGAGTTTATGAAAGAAGTAAAAGAGGACAAACTAATCAGCCACAAGCTTTAATTTGGTAGAATAAAGAGTGAGAATTGAAGTGACAGCAAGAGCTATAAGGGGATAAATTTACTTATGTTAGGTTTCCTTTATTAAATAAAGAAGAATAATAACTTAGAAATGTTGACCTATTTTGTTTAGGACTCGAGCTTATTTAAGAATAAATAATCTTTATTAGAATAGAGTTTAATTTTTTTTGGATAATTTAATTAGAAACCCTTTCTTACTCAAATAAAGGTTCTAGGAACTTTTGTGTGTATTCAACCCTTCAATAATAAGAAGTTGAATTTTTTCATAAACTTGAGTTTTTAATTATAAGGTATAATGCTTTCTTATAAGAGTAATTTTCAGACCCTATGAGTAATTTGTAGTTTCTTATCCTCTATTACTTGTTTAAAATAAATTTCTGCAATTTTATCCTAAATTTTTAACAACTACAAATCTAAATTCTAGCTGCATTAAATCCTAAAATTTTAGTCAAATCAAACCCTAAAATTTCAGCTAATCTAAACTTGAAATTCCTCTAAGCTGAAATCCACACTTGAAATCTGATATTTCAACAACTTAACAACACTCAAAAAGTCTTTCCTAGCTTTCGTGAGTTCGTCTTACATTAGTGTGTCACCTCTCTGAAGTCGATCACACTGTTAATGTACTTCCATCTCTGTCTATGAGAGAAAATCCGTGCTTTAACGGTAATTGTTTCAATCAATACTTTTCTAGTTATACTTATTTCCTACTCAGGATTCTTGCTTTAATTTTTTTTGTTGGAAGTCCTCTTACTATTGAAATCTCTATTAAAAAAGTATGTCTATGCTTTTCAACACAGATTTCTAAATGGGAGAAAAAGTTTCTACCATTTGATGAGTTTTTATAACAGTTGGAACATATTAGCTAAGCTCTTACATTAGACACTTGTTTATTGTAATCTCTGCATTATGTTGAAGGAAAGAGGAAGCCTGATCATGAATTCTTTATGGAAGCATTAGGAAATCTTAAGATTGAACCAGGAAGCTGTATATTTATTGATGACAGGTATTTTCCTTTTAGTGCAATATTTCTTATTATTTTACGCTTCAGTTTTGGACATTACCTGACCTGATTCCCCGCAATTAGATTCATCCATAGCGTGGATCGACAGCAAAATCCCATGTTGGATTTTCATCAGTCCATTTTATCTGTTTTAAGTTTACATGATCAAAGAAAACTTTATTTCTGTGAGGGGCAGGTGGATGATTATTTGTTAGTTCTTTTAACTTTTGGATATTATTTAAGATTCTTCATTTCTGGCTAATGACCTGATTTCCTATTCCAAACCTAATTGGTATTGCCAAAGTAGAACGTCTCTGCTCAGTGAAAGGTTTCTGTAATAGTTATCTAAGGGAACTCTGGAAATTAAAGGGAGTGGTCTTTCATTCCTGGTTAATATGCCAATGTACACCCATATACGTTATCACCCCATCCTTTGCTGCTGCTACAAACTGCACTTGTTCATTACACTTTACTAACTGGTGGTGTCAATATTCTCACAACCATTCCAGGTTGGAAAACGTACAGGCTGCAATTGAAATTGGCATTGTCGGTCTGCATTTCAAAAATGCAGAATTGTTGAGTGAAGATCTCTCCGGACTTGGGATATACTTCTCTACAAATGGAAGTCAATAGAAATTATGTTGAACCCAGGGCTGTAGAACCTGGTCTGTTATTTCTTTTTCTTTTTTTTTTAAAGTTCGATTTCAATTTATTGTTTCTAATTCTATTAATAAAATACGGTCGCCAACTAGTGCGCACAAGTTGTTTTGTATCTTCTTAATCGAGATTTTGTGTGTTATAGATAATTGTTTATTTCTCTTTTCTAATTTATTTTCAGAAGAGTACGAAGTCTTCAGTATCATATCTTCTCTTCTGTATCAACTCTGTCTCAGATGATTTCATCCATACAATTAAAATCCTCAAGATTCTCTGACACTTAAAAAAGATGTCACCTTAATCTTACGTTTTTCTTTACATAAATGAGATCTGGTCTAAATTGTTACAAGGTTGTTTAATGCGATTTAGCTTAGAGTTTCAAAAAATAAAACCATATAAAAATGAATTAAAGCGATCAGAATCATAAATATTTGATTTGATTTGAAAAGGTTGAAAAGTATACATTGATTTTAAGCAAAATTATAAAAAAAAAGCCAAAAAATAAAATATTAAAAGATAAGTTCAATTTTATAGGAATTAAGGTATAATTAATTAAAATCACCTCAAAAGTAAAAAAAAATATAATAAAAGCAAAACATTAATAAAATTGAAAGATTAAAATAATAAAATAAGCCTCCAATTATCACTCATTAATATACCAAAAGTTAAGTTTATAGTGAAATTTTAAAAATATTACTTTATTTTACGTAAGGATTTTATTTGTTATTCTATATAATTGAGATATCAACTTTTTGTTGAAATTAAAACATATTGTTAATATTTAATTTTATTATTAGTATATAAATCCAGTTTCTGACAAATATATTGATATTGGTTTTATAATATTATAAATAGCATTATATATGTAATTAGTAAAAAAAATTGGTAATTATATATTCTATTTTATTTTATAGCTTTTGTTAATACAAAACTCTTAATATTACACACGTATAAACTTCTATTTATAATTTCATTACGTACTTTGTTACTTTATTGAAGATTTGTTATGAAAAATTGATATAGAAATAAATGTGTTAAATTAGGTAAAAGAGTATGAATCGAAGAAATTCGTCAAATCGAAGAGTTT
>JANIHZ010000007.1:16492750-16512494 GCA_027478365.1 Erythroxylum rufum | reverse complement strand
AACAAAAATATGTTTTTTTATAGATTTAAGTTATAAAATTAAAAAATCAAAACTAAAACCTAAAATGAATAAATTCAAATAATAAGTTTTTATTATACAAAAAATTTAAACCTATGATAGAAACAAACATGAAGAATAGCAAAACAGCCGTATTTTTATTTATATAAAGTGGTTTAATGAAGTGACAAATTGAGTCATAAAATCGTAAACAAGAGAAGCTAGAGGATTCCGGTTTTGAAGGGTTCCTTCCTCACCTACTGTCGTTGAATGCCCAGAAATGACCCTCAACCAGTTTGCTATGGTATGGTAATTTCTCTCACTTCTTACTCTTATATTTAAATCTTTTACACATACATGTAGGATCTCTTGTTATGCTCACTGCCTTTTGCTTTATCTTCGTCTTCTTCTTCTTCGTCTTTTTTTTTTTTTTTTTTTTCTCTTTTTGGTGCCTATGAGGGTGCACTTTATAGTTTGTTCAAGATATTGGCTTGATTAAGATGTGTTCTCCCCGTGATTGATTATTGTTCTGAGAACTGTTTGTAATTCTTACCAACCTTCTATTATCGGCAATACTAAGTAAAGTTGACGCTTTTAGTGGAATTAAAGCACTAAGATCTTGACTATTCATTTTTTGTTTGTTTTGGAATATGTTCTTTTATCATAGATAATGTTGAAATTTTCTTTTCGTATGTTCCTTCTACAAACTTAAAACAACGAAGTTTGAAGTACTTGATGCAAAGCTTGTGAAGAAGTACTGAATGAAGTGATAATTGATGGACATTCAGGTGGAGGAACTGGCATTTCTTGTGAAGGACAATCTTCCTTGCAAACATCTTGTGCTTTCCATGGAAGAGAAACTTGTTAACTTCCTTCAGGATGAAAACAGGTAGCATAATCTCTACTAGTTTGATTTGTGTTAGGAATCTGGTATTGACTGATTAGAAAAAGCTTAAAGGAAGTAAGCAGGCACCGAAAATAAGAATGAGAAAAGAGGAAAAGAAATGGATTAAAGATTAAAGCCAATACAAGGGATTGGTTTGGTAGTATTTGAGAGACTGCCCCTCTCCTTCTAACAATTGGTTTACAGAAAATCCTCTCTGCCTTTCTAGTCTTTCTTTTGTCTTTTATACTGTCTATAAACATTCTAGAATGATTTTCCTGACATTATGTAACTAACTAGCCTCCTAATCCTGACATTTTGTAACCAATTGGCAACCTCATCCTATTCTTTTGCCTTTCCTAGTGTAGGTGCAGTATAGGAGGTCTATCAATTTGTTCTTCCATAATTGTTTAAATGTTAATTATGTAGAAGACACGTGAAGAATGATAAATTAACATGTTTGTTTTCTTAATAAAGAAGTTGTTGCTTTTATGTTTTCTTTTCCTTGTTTTTCTATTGTTGTCCAAAAGATAATATTGGTGGGATCTTGCAATTATGTTGGAATCCCAAGTCATGCAGTTATAGATTATGAAACATGGATAACATGAGTAAAATTTACCAACCATTGAGTTTGATAATTCTTTTCAGCCAAAATTTGAATGTTATAGTCTTACCATCAATCAATTACTACCTTCCATTTGGAATTTCAGTTCATTGACCATGATCGATAGTTGTTACAAAGATATGTGAAAATTGTATTAACAATAATGTATGTTGGTTGAACTCTAACTCTATAGAACAATATATTCCCTAACACAACATAATTTTAATCATAAGAGCGAAAAACAGAGATGATGGATATTATCAAATACTGGAGTTGATTAATTTATCAATTAAATACAAAATAAAACTTTCTTAAATAATCACATTTAACATGTGGTGACCTTAAAGAGTTTTGAGTTATGTAACTTGTAATATTCATACACACACACACACACTAATTAGTGAAAGAATGGGAAGTTTTTATTTTGTTCCCATGGTATTGTTTTATCTGTCTTAACATATAAAAGAGCTTCCCAAAATTATTAGATTTTGGTGGCATATTATAGTTTTGATAAGCACATTCGTTTCTTTCTAGACATAGTACTATAAAGTAGTACTTCTAGATGTCAAAAAATTGGTAGTCCCTATGTAAAAATAGTAAAAATATATTCTTACTATTCTTAAAAAGGGAATTGAATTTGTGTTTCGCTAAAAATTTGATCTCAAGTTTCATAGCATTAGAGAATCATATGCATTCAAGGAAGAATAGGAGGTTGCTTGACCTTGGGTTGTTTAAGTTGCATGTACAAGATTATGAAATAAAATTTTCCTCCTTGAGTCAAGTTTTTCAGGCATCAAAACATTGATTTAATTATATTGCTTACAGGAGAAAATAATTGCATTGGAGAAGAATAGAGGCCTTAAAGGTCTATGATAAACGGGTGAACTCAACAAGAACAAGAAAGTTTGTGGGTTTTGAGATTGATATTATTAGGGCATATGACTGATTAGAGTGTGGAACACAATGAAACTTGTAGGATTTCTATGTTCTAAAAACTGTAATTAGGTACATTCTCAAACTAAAATCTTGAAGAATGTAGAAGAGAATCCTAAAGCAATTCCAAAACTTGGTTCCACTATTGCTTACAATACACTAGTAATGTGATTATCTTGAAACTTCCATTAATTAGGCTGCATGGTTAAATATCACTCTTTTTTTATTTTTTTATGGGTGGTATCTTTTGGACTATTTGGTAGGTTGCAATCCCTAAATAGAAATGTTAATAAAGATGCTTTAAATAATTTTGTGGTTTTATTTCTAAAGAGTATAGATTGCATTTAAGAGGTACAACAAAGCAAGTAACCAACCATTCAACAAATCGTGTTTTTCAACTGTATTAGCTGTCAATTACGAAAAATTATACATTAATACAACCTTGTCAAAAGCTGATTTTGTACAACCTTGTTAAAGATTGATTTCATAACTCATCAAAGGCAAATTTTGTGCCTTTTGTATAGCTATAAAGATTTGCAAATCTTAAGGAGGATTCATTAGTTGTAAAAAGACATGTTCACAATAGTTTAGCTATTTTTAAGGGTGGAAGTTCAACTTGCACTTGTATATGTTGGAAATTCTCCATTGAGAAAATGACATAATTTTTAGGCCAAAAGTTCTCCAAGTTTTCATGGTGACAGAGCCTTTTGTCTAATCTCATCCTTGTCAAGCCTTTTTTTCCACCTTAACCTTGGTTCCACCGTTATTTACCTCAAAACTAGTCTAGGTCCTAGTCTTTACGTATTTAACTTCTTCATCATCATTATCAAGACCCATTTGAAATCCCGCTGAGTCGCGGGGTTTGGGGAGATCCGATAGTGTTCAATATGTGTTCAATTATTCCAATTTTTTTTTCTCAACCTAGTATCTTGGCATCATGTCTTTGGTTAAGTATGAAAGTTTCTTAGTTTGTTTAAATGGAAAAAATTACTTAGCTTGGGCATTCCGTTCCAAGATATTTGTCAAAACTAAAGATTTATTGGGTTATGTTGATGGGATTATTCTTGTTCTTGATTAAAACAAGAATAAAGATGAACATGCCAAGTGGGAAGTCAAGAATGCTCAAATTATGGCGTGGATTTTGGGATTTGTTGAGCTCAACATTATCTTGAATCTTTGACCCTTCAAGTATATTCATTATGTTTAGCTTGAAAATGAATTAGCCATTATCCAACAGGGAAGTCACTCTATTTCTAAATTTAACTCTAGATTCATGAATTTTTAGGTTGAATAAACAAATATTATTTATGTTACATTGCCTCTTGAAGGACTTAAGTTTGTTCACTTTATTCATGAATTACTAGAAGGGGCCAATTTCTTATGAACTTAAGATACGAATTTGAGGTTTGGTAAAGCTAGTTATTTAGTATTAACTGTTTATGTGACTTATGAGAGCATGACTTTAAAAAAATATTATAAACTATTTTGTAGAATATTAAAGAAGGTTCATTTTTCATAATTAATAAATGTAAAAAAATATCAAAAGTAGTATTATCTAGTGTTTTTTGTAATTATAAAATTGCATGTATGTTTATTTTTTTTGGTAGATCAAATTTAGATTAGCATAATATAGAAAAAATAGGAGTCAATTTTGTAAATTTTAAAAGAGAGAGAGAGATGTAACCAAAATTTCATTAAAGTTTTGAGGACTAATTTAAATAAACTATTTTCTTTAGAGAAAGAAATTATAATATAAACTAGAAAGAGTAATAGAAAGTTATAGGTGAACAACTATGTTATTTACAGAACCGAGAATATAGGTGAACAACTATGCTGTTGTCTTCCATGAACTTAAAAGTCCTTCTTACATGAGGTTTCCGACAAGGTTACAATAGTCATTAATGTACATTTTGTATCAGCTGAAGGCCAAACGCTGGTAGGGAGGAGCTTCTAATAAATCAATTGATTGGGTTCAATCAGCTAACCCAATCAGCTAATTACCAAACACTGTCAAACAGCTGAAACTTTTCAATAAGCCAAAACATGACTGATAAGCCATTCACCAAATGGGACCATTGGAGTTCCCCATCGAAATGACACAGTTTTTTGGTCTCTAAGTTGTCAGTTTCTTCTTTCTTTTTGATAAATCACATTGGAACTCAAACCTGGGAGGTTTTTGTCCTTTGAGATAATGCTTATTGGCAACATCTATTTTTTTTTAAAAAGTGATTGGTATTTATAGTGTAATTTATTTTGTTCTAGCTAAATTGATAGTAACATAAAATCAACAGACGACTTAATTTTATTTGAGTAGTTCTATAGTTCCTATGTAGGTTTATTTTGAGTGACGTTGTATAAATTCCCTAATTAAATTGCTAACAAAATGCGTCTTTTGATAGTTGGAGTTGATAATTTGTTTGCTAACTTTTCCTAGCTGCATGTATTGTATTTCTTGAAACTGGATGCTCATCTTTTCACTTTGTTCTTGACTAATTGCTTATAATGAATTGTTTGATTGTAGTGATGTGGTCCTTGAATTGGAACCAATGAATTCTTACAACCGTCTTCTGCTGCATCGTCTGGCAGACATATTTGGGTATGTTACTCTGAGTGTTTGTTTGCTTCTAAGTGATGTCCCTAAGAAGTGAGTGTCGTATAAGTTTACTGCAGGAGTCGGTTTCTTATGATATGCCATTAATATAGTATGCTTGTTCTCTGTATTAGATTTGCCCATTTATCAGTTGGCGAGGGAGATGATCGACACTTAATTTTAGAGCGATGCCCGGAGACTTCAATGTATGAGTAGCATTCCTTTAACTTAAGTCACTAGGTCACACAAGAATAAAGTAGCTTAAGATATCATATTTTTTTGTGGCCTTGTATCCTACATGATCTATCAAACTAATTGTGGTATGACATTTGTACTATCTACCTAATCCTTAGAATACTAGTGAGATGCTTTTTTTTTTTTGGCCGCCTTAAGATTTTATAGATGGTTGTTAACCCACTATGTTGCCATTTCTGTGTTTTCTTAGCATAATATTGAAATATGGGAAGATTTAAATTACAAGGCTATAGGGTCAACATTTTGTTTTTTTGGCTTTAAAAATATTCATGGATTTTATTCTCATTCTTATCTTGTGTTGTGCAGACCGTCCATCCTTGTTAGTGACATCTTGTTCCAATATGGGGAACCAGAGGCTAAAACATCACCCCAATTGTTGAGGAAAAAAGATGCTTCTTCAGGTAAAATCTTCCTGTCATCAAAATATACATGCAACATTAGTGTCTTCCTTAAACGAAAAATATGTTGGTTACTGTGGAATATTATAAGAGAAGAATGAATTTCTTTCTTATATAAATTAGGTTATAGCCTTAGTTTATATACACACTTGTCTAGCTTAAATATAGTAACAAACTCCCTAATAAATAGAGAAATCTATATCTTACTCTAGTCCCTAGAAATTAGGGGATTATACGATTTCTAGAACTATACAATCTTTCCAAATAAGACTAAATAATTCAACACTCCCCCTCGAGCTGGTGAATGGATATCTTCCATCCCAAGCTTGCTAATAATATCTTGAAACATAGTGCTTGTCAGTCCCTTTGTAAGTACATCTACCAATTGATCCGTTGACACAAATGGAGTGCATATTAAGCCACTGTCTAGTTTTTCCTTAATAAAGTGCCTATCAACTTCAATATGCTTTGTTCGATCATGTTGAACAGGATTATGTGCAATGCTGATGGCTGATTTATTATCGCAGTACAGCCTCATGGGTCCTTCCCATTTTATTCTTAAGTCATCTAGGATTATCTTCAGCCAGAGTAACTCACATATTCCCAACACCATTGATCTGAATTCTGACTCTGCACTTGATCTTGCTACCATGTTCTGTTTCTTACTTCTCCATGTTACAAGATTACCACCTAGGAGTGTACAGTAACTAGATGTTGATCTCCTGTCGACCAAAGACCCTGCATAATCTGCATCAATATAAGCTTCTAACATCATACCTGTGATTGTTTGTCGCTTAAACAGAATTCCTCTTCCCGAGCTATCTTTCAAGTATTGTAATATCCTATTTATTGCCTTGAGATGTGATTCTTTGGGATTGGGCATGAATTGACTAACCATGCTCACTGCAAATGCTATATTTGGTCCTGTGTGTGCCAGATATATCAACTTCCCAACAAGCTTCTGATATGATCCTTTATCTACCATAGGATCTTCTGGATCATCACATAATCCATGATTGAATTCAGCCGGTGTCTCCATTGGTTTACAACCCAACTTTCCTGTTTCTTTCAACAAGTCAAGTGCGTATTTTTGTTGAGACATGAAAATCCCTTGCTTTGAGTCAGCTACTTCAATGCCTAGGAAGTACTTTAATTTTCCTAGCTCTTTGATATCAAACTCCTTCAAGAGGCATTGTTTCAGATTGTTCATCTCTTCTACATCATTACCTGTCACAATAATATCATCTACATAAACTAACAATGTTGTGACTCTCCCAAAATTTGAGTGCTAACGAACAAAGTATGGTCTCCTTGACTCTGCTTATATCCCAATGAAATCATCACCTTAGCAAACCTCCCAAACCAAGCTTGTGGTGATTGTTTGAGGCCATAAGGGGCTTTCTTCAGCTTGCACACCATTCCCTCTTTAGATTCAAATCCAAGAGGGACTTCCATGTAAATTTCCTCTTTTAGATCACCATGTAGGAATGCATTCTTAACATCAAATTATTGCAGATTCCACTCAAAATTAGCAGCTGATGACAAAAGTATTCGTACCGTGTTCATTTTAGCAACAGGGGCAAATGTCTCCAGATAATCAATGCCACAGATTTGAGTGTACCCTTTGGCCACTAATCTTGCCTTGTATCTTTCCACCGAGCTATCAACCTTGTATTTTATAGTGAAAACCCACCTCCATCTGACCAGTTTCTTCCCCTTGGCAATTCAACTAACTCCCATGTCTTGTTCCTCTCAAGGGCTTCCATTTCGGTCTTCATGGCATTCTCCCATTTCTTGTCTCCTAATGCCTCAGATTTCTTGGTGTGGGAATTGTATGGAGCATGGTTAGGAAGGCGCTATAGTTTTGGGATAGATTTTTATAAGACATGAAAAGAGATAGTGGATATTTTGTGCAGGTTCTTGTTCCTTTCCTAAGTGCAATTGGTAGGTCTTCAGTACTTGTTTTTTTTTTTTCTTCTATTGGTTCAATTGGCTCAACACTTGGCTCAACACCTAGTGTGACATTGTCGGTTGGTTTGGGAGTGGTTTCGGCAAATTGGGCAACAACACGAATGAGAGACTGGACTTGTGCTGGTTGAGAGACTAGTATCTTCCTCCTAGAATAAACTTGCAGTGGCTGTATGTTATCTTGATTTCCCTTATCTTTCATCAATTCAACAGATGTGGTTGACTCAATTGACAGAGAAGTAGACTCAAATACGGTTATGGGTATAGGCTGAACAAAACCAGGATCAAGAAGAAACATATCCTTTGCTTTATCTTCACTTAAGGTCTCCCCCTGAAGATAAATGTGTTGAAAGAAAGGTTCATTTTCAACAAAAGTAACATCGGCTGAGACAAAAAACCTTTTGGAAGGTGGATGAAAACATTTATAACCCTTTTGTGTGGAGGAATATTTGATAAAAATGCATCGAAGAGCACGTGGATCTAATTTACTCCAATTGTGAGAATGAACATGAACAAACGCAACACAACCAAATATTTGAGGTGTAAGACTGTTTGAAACAGAAAAGTTTGGGAAAGATTTTGTGAGAATATCAATTGGACTTTTGAACCCAAGGACACGTGTTGGAAGCTTGTTAATAAGATGGGCAACAATTAATGCAGCTTCACCCCAGTATTGTTTTTGAACATTCTTGTGAAACAACAATGCTCTAGTGATCTCTAAGAGATGTCCATTTTTTCGCTTAGCTACGCTGTTTTGTTGCGGGGTGGTAACACATGAGGACTCATGAATAATTCTTGTTTTATGAAAAAATGAAGAAAGGGTTTGATTGAAATAGTCCTTGGCATTGTCTGATTGAAGTCTCTTAATTCTTTCATCAAACTGAGTATTGATCATGTTGTAAAAATTACGAAAAACAGTGCTAACATCAGATTTATTTTTCAAGAGGTAAAGCCATATGACTCGAGTACAATCATCGATAAATGAAACGAACCACTTAGCACCTGAAACATTTGGGATGGTAGAAGGTCCCCAAATATCATTATGAATGAAAGAAAAAGGAACAAAGGTTATTTTGTTGCTTATTGGAAAGGAAGCACGTTTGTGCTTGGCAAGTTCACAATCATCACAATGAAAAACTTCAGACGCAAGATCTTTAAATAAAGAAAGAAACATTAACTTGAGCACCCTAAAAGATGGGGGACCTAAACAACGATAATGAAGCCAAATTTTATCTTGGTTTGACATGACAGATTCAAAAAAGAAGGATGTAGATAAGGGTTTTCCAACTCTTGATATACTGTGTTGTTTTTCTAGGAAATAGAGACTGTCTTTCTGACTAGCACATCCAATCATCGTCTTCGTGCCTACTTGTTGAAAGATACATTGTGAAGGAAAAAAGGTTACATTGCAATTTGAATCTGTGGTTAATTTTTGAATGGAAAGAAGGCTTGCAAATAGCTTTGGAACATGGAGAACATTTCTTAGTGTAAGGTCCTTGTTTATGTATATATCCACTTGGCCGGCTACGGTGGTGATTGATCCATCAGCTATTGTGACCTTTTTATGGCTACAGCTGGGGTTATAAGAGATAAAATGTTTGGAGGAAAAAGTCATATGGTCAGAGGCTTTGGAATCAATCACCCACATGGGAGGAGAATTTCTTTTTGAGACATTAGTATGAGAGGAAGAAGAAATGCCTGAAAACGCCAATGAACAAGTACCTGTTGAGGTTGGCTTCTCAAAGGACTTCACAAAGGTTTTTAGTTTCTCAATTTCTTCGGTGTTAAATTCAGGGATAGATTTTTTGGAATTTTCTTCACTAGTTGACGAAGTGCTCACCATATGTGCCTGACTTCGATCACTCCCACTTCAATTGGGCTTACCATGAAGTTTCCAGCAGTTCTCCCTGGTTTGACGATGCTTCTTGCAGTATGTGCAGAATAGGCATTCTTGGTTAAATGGTTTGGATGAGTCCCCTCGAGTAACTAATAAAGGATTGTTTGCCTCTTTCAATTTTGTGGCCTTGGTACCGAGTGCAGAACCATCTCCCCCTTGAGGTTCAAGTGTAACATTTTGACGTCCCTCTTCCGTGCGTATAATAGAGATCGTCTCATTCAGAGATGGTAGGTCTGGTTTTCTAAAATCTACACCCTTAAGACATCAAATTCCACGTTTAATTTTGCCAAAAAATCATAAATTTGATTCTTTTCCACAAAATGCTTTAGAATTGCTGCATCTTCACTGCAATGCATTTGGATGCATTGATAATGATCCATCTCTTGCCACAAGCTTTGTAAGAGACTCAAATATTCAGTAACAGTCCGAGTCCCCTGTTTAGTTGCTGAAACTTTCGTCTTAACTTCGTAGATTTGTGCAGCATCATTAACCTTGGAATATGTCTGTCGAATAGCTTCCCAAATCTCCTTGGTAGTTCCGAGGAACATACATATGTCACTAATTTCTGGCAGTATCGAGTTCCTTAACCAAGACATTACCATGGAGTCTTGTTCGTCCGACGACGCAAATTTGGGATCGTCCTATGAAGGACCTGTGCCCATTAAATGGCTCAATTTCCCTCTTCCCTTTAGGAATGTGTGGACCAATTGTGACCACTTCAAGTAATTCTTCCCATTCAATCGATATGTGGCTTGAATGTTCTAAAAATCTTCGGTTGTAGCAGCAGCAGTATTCTCGAATGCAGGGCTGGTGATTTCGGCAGAACTTCTGGGTGATTCCGACATGATTGATCGAATAAGACTCAGGGTAAGAATAGGAAAATATGAGAGAGAAGGCTAAGACGATTGAGAGGAACTGTGAAGATGGATCTCAGTTGGGTATGACCAAAACAAAAAAATCAGAGTTTTAGCAGAAAAGAGCCAACAGCTCTGATACCATGTCGAATATTATAAGAGAAGAATGAATTTCTTTCTTATATAAATTAGGTTACGGCCTTAGTTTATATACACACTTGTCTAGCTTAAATATAGTAACAAACTCCCTACTAAATAGGGAAATCTGTATCTTCCTCTATTCCCTAGAAATCAGGGGATTATACGATTTCTATAACTATACAATCTTTCCAAATAAGACTACATAGTTCGACAGTTACCTTGATGAATTGGCTTATAGCATTGATTAGTTTTTTGTAATCCTCATATGGGAAAGTGTTTGAAGGGCAAGAAAGCATATGACTCGGTTAACTCGACTTTGCCTTGAACCAAATCGATACATGGTCTAAAGCTGTTTTCAGATTCCTTTTTCTTGAGAAGTCCAGAGTCATTTTGCATTGGGTGTTAGCTTACCACTATCCTCTGGGCAGTTGAATAGTATAGTTATCCTCATATACTCTTCTGTACAGCCATGGTGACCTAACTGCCATTTTGGCAATTGAGTCATCTAGTTTTCATATACTCTTTTTATATTGCCCTATCTCATATCTATTAGTTGATATGTCTTGACTGCAGAAGAGTTAATTGCGACTATGAAATGACTTGTTGCGACTATGAAATGACTTGTTATTGGCCAAGTTTCAGCCTGGCTATATGGTAATAGAAACAAATAAAATGTTCTAAAATAAGATAAACTATTCCGTTATGGAATAATTCTTAAAGCGGCTTTCACTACTACCATTTATACACTTTGGAAAGAGTGAAATAGCAGAATTTTTACACACAAGGAAGAAGTACCAGATATCACAAGATTATTAATTGGATTAGATCAGCTATTGTTGCTAAAAATGTTCAGAATACTCTTTCACCAGACATGAAGCATAGATGGCGACTATAAGTTAGACAACAGTATTGGTTGGGACCTGTTTTTTGAAATGTTTTTACAATTGTATTGTACTTAATTGTGGTCTTAATAGCCTATAACTCATTGTAATGTTGTATTAGCTTCACCTGTAGTTAATGCAATTCATTAATTTTTCAAAAAAAGAAAAACTTAAGTAATTTTTCTACATAGGATCATAACGTAACAATAATAAGTCTTTTTAATACTTTTGCTTAAGTTGAAACATACATGATCCAAATTGTATACATAGTCTTAATTGAAGTTCCATACAAATAATTTAGTACATTTTAAAACTTCTTTCAATTTTTCTTCAACAAATTGATGTCAAGCATGCCAATCAGCATCAAGACAAAACTCTCCCAACAAACTAGTTGCAACCCTATCCAATTTGTTATGAAATTCCCCCAACATTATGATGGTAAGCTCGTTGAATTAGAATAAAAACTAAAAGTGGAAATATACCAACTCTAGGGTTGGATTCTTCACACTCTTCTTGCTTGGGAAGAGTTTCATTGAGGCACACTTGAGCTCTGGGTCAATGCCATCACACCAGCAACATGTACCAAAATTTTTAGTGCCAAACTACAAATCTTCGAGGTGAAATGAAATGAAATCTTCAACATAAAAACAAACAAAAGTAAGTTTCAGGATGAAATGAACGATGTGAACAGTATGATGATGATACTGTTCTCATTGAATAGTGGAATCGTGATGAACTAGTGTTTGAACAGTCTCTTTGCTTTTGTTCCTTTTTTCCTTCTTAGCATTCGACTCCAATAGACAGTAGAAATTGAAAGAGGATAGAATGACTTGTTATTAACTTGGTTTCAGGCTATTTGTTTATAATAGTAGGATAATAAAGTGAATTCTGATTTTCCAAAATAGGATACCTAAAGTATTCCAATATAGAATACTTGGGAAATATTCCTATGTAAGATGATCAATAATATTCATTAGATCTCTATAAGAGATAGTCCTGACTGGTATTCTGATGCTTGATTATAAGGAACTTCACAATGGAAATTGCTGTCAATTGATCACCATGAACAATTTCTGTGATTGGCATTCTCCTGGTTATCTAAAATTAGTGGGTAGCAGGAAGGATTAGGAGGAAAAAGTGTTTGGGGATTGGAAAGAAGGGACCAAGCTGAATAATTAAAAAAGAGTTGAAATTTATGGTTTCATATCCCATACTTCTTTATGCGCCATGCAATGGTTCCCTCTTGTCAAAACTTTTGATTAGGATGGATTACAGTCCTAGGGCTGTAGACTTAGCAGTATATATGTAACATAATTGTGCTTCCTTTCTCTGTTTGAATAAGATTATAAGATCCTACACGTGTCTTACAGGCGATATACACTTGATCTTGGCCACCACAGTCTGAATATCCCTGCACATCTAAACATGATGAGTGCGTCAATCACTATAGCATTTCATGCACAACAAAAATAGATTCAAGGTTTTTATAAAAGCGGAAGATGCTATAGATCATCTTTTTTATTGCTTTCGATTTGTCTTATGGGAATTCTTACATCTCATGCTAAGGATTAAAATAATTAAAAGCCCATAGATAGGATAGTAACACTTACCACAAGCAATATGCTGCTTTTATGATGACTGTTATCATAAGAAACTTACTGCTTTTATTTCACCTCTTTTGTTTAAACTATGTGAAAGTCTGATCCTGCAATTACTTGTGAAACCTATACCCTTTTGCAAAACCACTAAGGAAATCTCCTTTCCATACCATTGAAGACAACTAAGGAAAACAAACAGGAAAATATTTCCAAGATAAATTTAATTATTCATTAAAGAAACATGATTACATATGTTCTAAATGATTACATAAAGCAACATGATTACATAAGTTCCTGGTAAATTATTTCAAAGTACTTTTGAACTAGTACTTTTGAACTAGTGGAACAAGCTTAGATCTGAAATGCCTCGGAATGAAGCTAGTTTCCTTGTAAAATATTGTTGTATATATGTGTGTGCCTCCGATGATTACTCAATGCACAATCAATAAATAGTAGCAGCAAGTTACATCAATATGAAAAGAAAAAATTGAACCTGAAATGAGACGTGTTAGTAGCATAGCTGTTACGGATATATAATGTCATTCAACAGTTACATAGCATCTGTCAATGCATTCATATATAATGTCACCATCTCTTTATATGCATCATCCATGCTTCTCTTTGACTCCTTATGAATGACTTCTTGCTTTATGGATACACATTCTTTGTGCATCATTAGGTTGACAAAAAATTGATCAGCTTCACATAAAAGAACAGGTCATCTACATAGAGTAAGTGTGTGAGTGTATTGGCTTTGCATTGAGAATGAAATTTGAAGTTTGCATTTGAAGCACGGATTTAAATTAAAAATCCTTTTATGATACAACCTATTTCTTTAACCAATTATAACACCATGGTCTGATCTTTCATCATTTGAGAAAATCCAGTTTTAATAATAACCCATTAGCATGTTGAACACTATGAAAGAGATTAGAATTGGAGAGGGTGGCAGACAACCAACAATACTAGTCTATAAAGACTATTCCTCAATAGCCGACACCTTCTACTCCAATATAACACCATGTTGTGGTCTCTAACATAGGATGTCCAACTGGGGATGATGGGCTCTATTTTTAATACAGAATCTATCATGTATGCTCTTTTAAACCAAACTAGATGAAAGTTTAGAGTTCTGTTGATTTGAAGCTTAACTAGAATGGTTTTCTAAACGTTGTGATTCTTTTGTGATGCTACTAAACGTTAGAGTCTGAGTTGAGTTCATAAAAGGAAATTTTGAACTCAAATACTTGTACAAAAATTTAAATTGAACCTAAATATTTGGTAGTGGTTGAAAAGAACCTTAAGATTATTATAAAAAAAATTGTTTAAACCTCAGATTAAGGAAACCGTATATTCTCATTTGGGTTCGATCAAATGTGAATAATCTGACATTTTGTTAGTTGGACATGCCAACTAACAAAATAGGGTCACTAACACTGCCCTTCTTCTCTCCATCTCCATCTCTTCTCTATTTGTCTTCATTTGTGTCGGTTGTTTGTCTTCATCGCACCTTGGCAAATCTTTTATTACATATTAGATTCATTAACAAATTTGAATTGAGCTTTAGTATTGGCAAATGGAGGAACTGGTTGGACTTAGACACCTTCAATATTATCATTTCTCAAAATAGTAGAGACGTGTATTACATAGCTGCGACTCTGGTTTATTACATGTTCCTCATTCCCTCACTCAGCTGAAGATGGTTTCCTCTTGCAATGAATGCCTCCCTTATCCAGTTCTTTAGTTTTGGAATTAGATCTTCCACTTTAGTGTGCTTTTGCTGAAACGTTCTAAGTTTTCTTTCCTTCCACAAAACATATAGGCAGCAGATTAGTGTAAGTCTAAACAGCTTCCGGTCTCCTTTCAACCTGAATCGAATTCTGCTTGCCCAGCTAATAACGCCGGTCCAATAGTCCGGTAGCTTGAGAAACAATTTGCATACATTGTAAACCCCGGTTTTGTCTGGCATATAACGATTTGTATTCCATAACGGAATTGTCATGAGAAGAAGGGCATGCTTGGTTCAAGCTGTACGTTAAATTAACTTTTTCCCGGGCATATGTTCTGTGTTTTTAAGTCACCAATACAATACGGTTAATTAGCTAGATTATAACACTCCAGTTAATCCATTAAGAAACATTAAGAGGAATAACTTTTGGTATTCACGTTTCCAGGAAATTTCACCGAGCATTACGTTTTCAACTACACAAAAATAGGATCATAGACATCACGATATCTTGCTGGATCCATCAACAGCAGCAAAAAGTTGGAAACAAGTGCGGACACTAACTAGCTGAGTAGACAAGTCTCCTGCAACACATGACAACTTCAGTTGAAAGGTTGCATTTAATTTGCTAATGTTGATAGATACCGTTATGATCTGGTGGGAACAGGCAAAGTACGTCGTGGAAGAACTTAAGATGCCATAAATTGATGTAATCTTAGGTAACGCATTTCTGGGCTAAGCCGAAAGATGGTTGCCAGACCTACCATATGCTGGCTTCCCTTGGCCTACAAGACACCTTCCTACCGAGCCACTGGTATCTGATTTTGTCAGGTTCTTTTTCATTTTGTGCCTTCTATTGATCAAGTGTACGAATCACTAATGGGTCCAATTGCACCACTATGCCAACCAAGTCATTATAAGCCTCTAAATTGTACCACTAAAGTAAGTCGCTAATCTTGATTAGCCCTAATTAAACACCCTTTCTAGCTGTTAAGTGTTAAGTAGTGTGATTTAGACCCAACCCACGTGATCCTGTCGAGATTTGCTGATCGCTTAAAACATGACTCACAGTACCAACAAAATGGAATCTCTCTTTTGTACTTTTTAATAGTGAATTAATATCACCTTTTGTAGTTAATCTTGAGTACTGATACTCAAATTGCTTGATTAGCCTGCAGATTCCGGGCTGTGGAAAGCACTCGTGTAAGAAATATTTTTTACTTTTGGCTAGCTATCGGTATACACTTTTCGTGTACACACTTTTTCGCTTCTTTGAATCCGTTTCTCCATCTGTGATCGAATGAATAAGAGAATCCCCTCGGACATAAAGTCTGTAAAATTGAACTAAACTTGCCAAACTCCTGGGCTAAAAACATTTTTAGTCTAAGCTTTATAAATAAGATATAATAGACTTGTATTCTTAATCAAAGATAAGAAGGCAATGATATAACTAATCATTCATGATTAATTTTATTAAATAAGAATTTGTTATTTTTTATGACAGGGGTAAGTAAGAAACATTTTACGAAGTAATTTTGTAAATGGAATTGAAGTCAACGGTTGATAGAATTTTGACAGTCCACCTACTAATTCTATCAAGTTGTTTTGGTCACCATGGTTGGCATATATATGGGATACATCAATATCACTTATCATTATGTTCACTGGAAAATATTGGTAGAGGAACAAAAAGATATATAGAACATGAAATTTATGTTAATGTTCCATATCGATAAATGATGCTCTATCGTATTAAAGAAATCACCTTTTGTAGATGTTCCTTTTTCGATTTTTTCAATAGCACTGCACTACATGACACTTGAGTGATGTCTTTCATTCCAATTACGATTACAATCTTCTCACATGATAGATTATTTTGGGATAAACACGTACATACCATAATTTAAACAATTTGAAGGAGAACTTTTTGGATTTTGTGTATGTTTAGAGATACTTGCTAAGCTGGTAATTAGTTAGTCATGATAAATTTCCATAAATGTAGAGACTAAACTTCCCTACGGACTACCTATCAACCTCTGGAGTCCTCCGTTAAAATTTTGTTTACGTTCAAGTGGCTCAAATTAAGAGTAGAAAGACTTGTCCTTAGATCCCTCTAAATTAGTATACATGAGACAAGGATCCTAAATATACACTACCAAATTCCGTGTATCACCTACTTACCACCCAACTTCACTATATATTAGGGTTCTCTTCATTTGCAGTTACAGAATTGACACATCCTAACAAATACCGAGCAGATATGAGTAGAGGTGGCAGCTACGGCGGTGGGCAGAGTTCCCTGGGTTACCTTTTCGGCTCCGATGAGCAGCCTAATGCACCGCCGCCTTCGCTCCCTGTTAACCTACCACCTTACGGTGTTGACACTGCCCTAGAGCATAAACCTACTGATAGTCGTCCTTCCGGTGACGGCAAGCAGAATCTCGCCTCAAACAACTACCATAGAGCTCAAGGCCAGAATTCAGGGAACTTTATTACCGTAAGTATTATATATTTAGAGGCTATTTGATGAGAATCTATATGTTTGCGGTAGCATATCTGAGTTGAATTATTGACTTACAACATGCATGATTTTCCACCAGGATCGTCCAACCACTAAAGTCAAGTCAGTTCCAGGAGGTGATTCATCTCTGGGGTATCTGTTTGGAGACAAGTGATATTAAGATTGCGTCTTTATGCTCCCAATTAATAGCTATCTATATACCCGCTTGGATGGTTGTTAATTTCCTAGACATTGTTGGGGATGATTTGCAGCTAAGCTAAAGCATGTTAATAAGGGATTTAGTTCCCGGTAGGTTTGCGTGTGTTTATCTTGCAGCTAGCTAGCATATGCGGAGTCTTGTTTCATCATGTAATCTGACTGAATATCTAGCGAAGCAAATTAATAAGTCAGCTTAATTATGAATATTACGATGTCCTAGCGCCTTGTCTGCTACCAAGCTGTATGTCTGAATTAAGTGAAACAAGTTCCTATTTCTCACTATTGTATCATCTAATGTATATGGTTTGTTTGGTCAATGACATAAGCTTGGAATTGCTCTCCACAGCCATATTTAGAAAGCTAAAACTGCACATTTTCAGAGATTTTGTATTCAACTTTCCTTTTCTTTTTCCTATCCTTTCTCAATTGGTGCAAAAGTCTTGAGATTTCTCTGATCCTATTCGTCATGAAATCTGTACGGAGGACGGGTCTAAGTGGTGACCCTTTTGATTTTTTAATATTATTTCTTCTTACTGAGTACATATATATATATATGTATATATTCGCTTGTGTACTTGTGTGTGCCCGTCTGTGTCTCTGGTTCAGGAAGGTTTGATTTTCAGAAGTCACAATTGAAGAAATAGCTTTCTTTAAAGGCAATGGCTTTTATATAGAACAAGTTCAACTGCACACCTGAATCTAACGCTGTATCTGAACGCAATTGGGAGTTATTTAGCATCCTTATATTTCGTTTTCATGTCCATTCTATTGCTCCTAATAATTAGAGACTAAGAATTGAGATGATTATTTAAAGAATATTCATTTCCCGCTTCAAGTTGTTTGTGTGGCCGTCTGAAATGCATCATATATCATCATCATCATCTGCAGCATATAAAGCTGTTCCTTTTTATCTGCCCTGACAAAGGTGACTGGCTAGCGATTGTTTATGTATATGTGGATAAGATTGCATAATTATCCCCTAGACGCTTTCCCTCAATTTCTGGAAATATTCTTCACTGACAAATTAAAGGTTATTGATGGTTGCTTTTCCTCAATTTCTGGTGTATATGCAAAATTAGCACCTTTAATTTCTGGGAAAATTTTCTTCATGCATACAGTGGATTTGTTATGAACAGATGAAAAGTAGGGGATTCTATAGTTTTTTTTGAAAAAGGGAAATAGTATAAATATAGAAAGAATATTACAAGGTCATCGAAAGGGAAAAACACACTAAATACAAGACATGAGAAGAGCCAGCACTAAAAATCAGCTATCACAACAAAAAGAGCCTAAATAGAACCTCCATCGGACAACTAAAGTCGTAAAGCATGACAAACATTAGAGCTACAAGGAACTTTCTTGGCCAAAACTATCGCCCAAACGTCAGACATGATTAAGCATATCAAACTCTCCTTCGTAGAAGAGGAAATCTGGAAGCGTCGAGAGTTGCGCTCTCGCCAAAGAGAATATAAATAGATCCCTAAAACAATAAGTTGGACAGATTTGTTGGAACCTGCAGTAGAAGACAAATAACTAGTGAGAGTCATAAGTTCGGACCCAGGATCCGTCCAGCAGCACAAGCCACAAACAGCTCTCTAAATAGCAAAGGTAAAAGAGCACTCGAAAAAAAGGTGAGAACAAGATTCCATGTGAAGGGAACACATCGGGCAAGAAGGATCCATTTGCACGTAAGGAAGACGATCAGCCGTCGAAAGTTTATTCTGAATAGCTAACCAGAAAATAAAGGAGATTTTGGGCGGTAGAAGATGGCTCCAAACCATGGGTGCCCAAGGAACAGGAGGTCGGCGAGGACGCAAATTGTTGTAGATGAAGCGATTAGTCAACTGATGCAGAGGAGTCCCCTTCCATAGCAATGTGTCAGATTCTTGAGGTGATGGAGAATAGCTAGGTTGGAGATGACGTAGAATTCTTGGGAATTTTCACGAGCTCCCATCAATAAATGAAATCGTACGTGTTTTGAGAAGAAACAGTGGGGAGGTACGGGAAGGAGGTACCTGAGAGATTAAAGGACCTCAACTATCCCAATTATCATACCAAAGAGAAACCCGACATCCGTCCTTGATAACATAAGAAGTCTCATGACGAATATCATCTCGTAGCTTCAGAAGCTGATTGAGGAAAAGGAGAAACTGGCTTTCGACTGAAGCGCCCAAATAGAATGGCATTTCAAGAAATAAGTATGCAACCATTGGATCCATAAGGTTTTCTTATCCTCTAGGATCCACCACAGGCGCTTGAGAATCAAGGAGTGATTAACAAGTTTGATGGACATAAGATTC
>JANIHZ010000007.1:16470156-16492650 GCA_027478365.1 Erythroxylum rufum | reverse complement strand
GGGAAATATTCCTATGTAAGATGATCAATAATATTCATTAGATCTCTATAAGAGATAGTCCTGACTGGTATTCTGATACTTGATTATAAGGAACTTCACAATGGAAATAGCTGTCAACTGATCACCATGAACAATTTCTGTGATTGGCATTCTCCTGTTTATCTAAAATTAGTGGGTAGCAGGAAGGATTATGTGGAAAAAGTGTTTGGGGATTGGAAAGAAGGGACCAAGCTGAATAATTAAAAAAGAGTTGAAATTTACGGTTTCATATCCCATACTTTATGCGCCATGCAATGGTTCCCTCTTGTCAAACTTTTGATTAGGATGGATTACAGTCCTAGGGCAGTAGACTTAGCAGTATATATGACATACTTGTACTTCCTTTCTCTGTTTGAATAAGATTATAAGATCCTACATGTGTCGTACAGGCGATGTACACTTGATCTTGGCCACCAGAGTCTGAATGTCCCTGCATAACTAGACATGATGAGTTCGTCAATCACTATAGCATTTCATGCACAACAAAAATAGATTCAAGGTTCTTATAAAAGCGGAAGATGCTATAGATCATCTTTTTTATTGCCTTCGATTTGTCTTATGGGAATTGCTACATCTGATACTGAGGATTAAAATAATTAAAAGCCCATAGATAGGATAGTAACACTTACCACAAGCACTATGCTGCTTTTATGATGACTGTTATCATAAGAAACATACTGCTTTTATTTCACCTCTTTTTTTTAAACTATGTGAAAGTCTGATCCTGCAATTACTTGTGAAACCTATACTCTTTTGAAGAACCACACAAATAGTTGTACCATGCTAAGGCAGGTGAACTTGTTATACTGGGTCAATCATTTAAGGTTTTTGAGTTGGGAGACCAGGCAACATATGGCATGACTGAAACAATTTTCAAAGATGAAACGCTTCAGTGGGCTGTCCCTCTTCTAGAACTTGAGGTTTATCATGATTGTACTCTTCTAGCCTGCCATCTCTCTCTCTCTCTCCTGGTCTAATTATGTAAAAAAATGTAAAGTTAGTATTTGAAGGCCCAACTGTTATGAAAGAAACAGTTTCATTAAAAGTGCTGAATAAACAACCTGGTGATTGCACTACGTTTGCTTTTTGAAATTAGTTTACATAATGTTATTCCAATTGATCTGAGCATTGCAACCTAACAAAAATTTGTGTTTTATTCAGTGTCAAACTTAAAATCTCCCTCTCATACACTTGAGGAGAGACAAGCAGCTTATATGCTTGCTCGTGAGCGCATTTTTTCATTTGATGTGGATGAAATGAGAGAGACTGTCAAGCGAAAGCCACGGAGTGTTCCTGTGGTTGCTCAGCGAATGATTGCTCATGCTTTGGGCAAGAAAATGAGTCCATCAAACCGAGATTGTGGTGTACGGGAATGTGAAAAATCGGAAGTAGTGACCAATGAATTGAGCACTCCAGCTAAGGATAAGCTTGATTCAAGTTCTAGCTTGGAAGCTTTTCAAGAGATTATTTCACTTCCTTGCAATGCTGCTGTAAGAGCAAATAGTTCTCATGATACGAGTACATCATCATTAGACCAGAAGGAGCAGGGCCAAAAGCGAAGTGAAAAGAACTGTACGCAAATTGGCAAGGCTCATACCAGTTCATGTGGTTCGGATGAGGATTCTACAAAAAAGGAACATCTAGGAGCTGCAAAGCGTATGTTTGCTCATGCCTTGGGACTACAGCCAATGCGTAGTGGTTCACATCTGAAAGGAAGTGCAAAAACAACCTGACGGCTGAACAGGTTTTAATTGTTAAGTGATTTCCATAAGCTGGATTCGTGCCATTCGATGGCCACTTTCAAGTTACAGACTTTTATATTCTAGTCAATGACCTGTGGGCATCGAAGCTAAATGATGTTTCTGCAAGTAACTGAGAAGATATTTTGGTGGTTTCAAGAAATTAGACACAATGAAAAGTCATCTTCAATCAATGCTGTGGTGTGTGCAGCAACAACGTCATGTTAAAGAAAGAAGCCCGTGAGATATGAAGCAGGCAGCCAGGCGTTGGATCATGTTGCTGTACATATTTATCTTAAGTTTAGCTATCTAATATTCTTACTTTGTATATACCTACATAAGGATTGTTTTGAGAAATCAATGGTAGCTGCGATGGGAGTTTTGAATAATTTGCGTTTGAGAGGTTTTGCGTGAATGTTGGGGAAAATATGTGTCAATTGAACTTGGTTGGAAACTATGATTTGATGTGGGTAGCTATATTCTTCTTGTCTTGCCTTAATTGTGATGTCAAGGTGCAACTGATATTACAAACCCCTTTAAAATATTCAACCAGAAGCATAGGCCAAATGTCCGAAACTTAATTACTCGTCAAGAGTTATTGACGTTAAAATTTTCAGCTTTAACATTAGTAAATCTTTTATTAACGTTTTAAAAATGGGATTGAAAGTTAAATCGGTAAAACAAGAGGTTTAAGGTTTAAAAGATTTAACTGATATTAGTCTGTTATAAAATTAATTGATTTATTTTAATTTATTAATTTATAAAATTGGCTGATTAATTAATAACAATAAAAATTATTAAAGTAAATTAAATTGAAAATTTAAAAACTGAATTAGAAAATTAGATAATTCAAGATTTTTACGATAGAATTAACTTTTAATTATTGTTTTTTACTTGTAATACAAAGTGTGGATGATTTTATAAATAAAAATTATTTTAAAATTATGCAATTGTTATTATGTAATCAATACAATTTAAGTTATTTATTAAATGTACATAATTTATTATAAAAAGTAATTTATATAAATGAGAATTATAATCTATTAATAAATTAATTAAATTAGCTAAAAAGAAACAAAATTTAACATATAGAATTACTTTAAATCTTTAAATTATCATTTTAAAGGTTAATTTAGATGTTTTGAAGTCATTTAATGCCATTTGTTGACAATATTTTATGTGTAGTTGTAGCAATTGTTTGTTAACGTGTTCTTGACTATTGGTCAGATCCTCTCGTTTTGTAAATCAGTTCTTACCCAGTTCTATTAAATCTTGTCGTGAGACCCACACAAATGTGTGGCCAAAATTAAATGACACAGAAACACTAAAAGGCACAGAGGATTTCACGTGAGGAAGAGGGCATGTGAGAAATGAACCTCTGCTTAGCGCTCTCACATTTCCTAGCGAAGCAAAAGCTTCTTCCATTCCATCCGCAACACATAGTGATTGATAGAAAAACTCATGTTGTCACCTATTTAAATCCCGCAATACTAGGCTAGTTGATTTGATGCATTATGTAATATTTCGAGTTCAACAAATCGGCTAATCAAATGGATCATTTTAGAAATTTCATAGAATGAGCAACTCAATTGGTGATAATGGGCAGGTGCTGCGATTACCTACATCAACCATGAATACTGATATATCAACAACACTCCAAGACAAGAATCACCTACATCAAGGCATAAGGTTGAATATCAGGTTTCACATTAAGGTTTAAACAAGACATAAGCACAAGTTCATCAATCACTATAATCATCAACAATGCACAAGTTCATCAGTATAATTTAACAAGCAACACCATATCAAGCATGAAGCACCTATATAGCTCAATTTGATTACACATCCCTTCATCAAAATTTTATTCATTTTCATTTACTTTTTAACTTAGAGATGCTTATTTCATTGCCTAAGTCATCTCACTTAGATCTTTTGCCAAAAGCCACCTCACTTAGGTTTTGTTTAAGGAAATTTTGCCCAAGTCACTATACCTAGGTCTTTTACCTAAGTCACCTCACTTAGGTATTTGTTTAAGAAAATTCACTTTTCTCTATTGCCTAAACCACCTCACTTAGATCTTTTTTTTAAAGAAAATTTTCTCAAGTCACCTCACTTAGGTATTTATTTAAGAAATTTTCCTAATTCACCTAGCTTAGGTCTTTTTCCTAAGCCACCTTACTTAGATCTATGTTTAAGAAAATTTGTCTAAGTCACCTTACTTAGGTCTTTTGTCTAAGCCACCTCACTTAGGTTTTTGTTTAAGGAAAATTACTTAAGTAACCTCACTTGGGTCCTTCATTCATTTTATTTAATCAATCTATTTATTATCAATTTTTCATGAACCAACCTTCACTTCACTACACATTTTCAAACAAATAATCAATTTTCACTCTAGTAAAAAGTTTAAGGCATGTGTTATAAAATTTTAATAGAATTTAATAATTAAGACAATATTCATACATAATTCAGTGTATCCTTATATTCTGCATCATGAGTTCATCGCCTATATATCTTCCACACTGGTGCCAATTCGCTTCCAAATTGAAAATCCATTTTAACCAACTTGTAATAGGTGCCTCACATAAATGTGTAATTGGCTCCATTTTTGCTATTCTGGCATTCTTCTCCATTTCTTATCATCTTTGGACTTAAATTTATCTTCAATGCCTTCTATAAAGTTATTGTCCATCATGTTAGCTTCCCATTAACTTTGGTCTCTCCATGATCTAAAAACTATATAGAAATTTGCACGTAAATATGATATCTTTCCTTAAATTGTTACCAATCAGACAATGAATTAAACATAAGAAAACATCAAATAATTTATATAAAATGCTACATACAATGCTAAAGTAGAAACTAGTTTAGCCCTTACAAACATGAAAAAGATAAGACTTATCAAATTCTCCCAAACTTAACTCATGTCTTGTCCTTTAGCAATTAAAAACAAGAAACAATCTAATTAGAATAACTACAACAAAAAAATAATTTCACTTTTATAAGCTTACGGTGGCATTTAGTATACACCGAAAGCCTTTTAAACCGTTAGGTGTCCCTAGTGGAGGAGTTATAGTCCTTGAGATTTTACTGAATGATACCTACAAATATTAACCTAAAAGCATTAGTTAACTTTTTTTTTAAAAAAAACATGCATTAGTCAACTTGGTAGTTAATAACATAAGATATACATATTCAAACTTTAATTGAATTACAAAACTTAAAGAATATTTCTTAAATGAATCACTGTACAATCAAGACAATGTAAATTTTATTCCACCTCCTCCATCAAGCTAAATTACTTCAATTTGACATGTGCTTCACAAGGTGTCACTTTTGAAATTTTAGTTTAGGTACACTCATAATCTTCATATGAAATTGAACTTAGCATAGACTCGAAAGTAATCTAATCTCCATTACTCTAATAAATATATATAAGTAAACATCAAAAGGTCTTAATCTGTGTTATACATATTCATTAATTAATATTGTAAGCACTATTATTTTTAATCAAATCAATAACAATCAAGTAAATTTAATCAAATTATATAACTAAAAGTAACTCTGATATCGCTGTTAACCAATCGGGCGGTATCTAATCCCGACTACAGCAGAATAATTACAGAACTTTTTCATATTTTGATTCCCTAAAATCAACATTACTTTAATTATATAAAATGACTAACAACTAAATCATAATAAAGCATGAATCTTAATTCTTACCTTAATACGACCCTTGATCATGATCTTATAATATCTCTTAAACTGTTTATGAAATCAATCTATCTCAACCACTGTAGCTACAAAAGTATCTAGCCTTTAACTATATCTATAAAGCAAGTTGAGAGTACAAAGTAAGTAAAAAGTGCTAGCTCTATTAGAGCTTAAGCTTATTTATAACAAATTCTAAATATTTTAGTAATTGAACTAAAATTAAATTCTAATTTTAATAAAACTTTAATTAGAAGAACAAATAATTCTAATTAAATAATAATTATACCTAAATAAGATCTAATATCTCATATTGATTCTTATTTATTAAATATATCATATTTAATTATAAAGTTTCTCAAACTTTACAATCAAGTCTAATTTGATTAAAATGTCTTTGCTCTCTTCAACTCATTCTTTATGTGACAGCCATTAGGTTTCCAAATATGTTGGTAATAATTATAAATTCTAATTCTAATTCTAATTCAAAATTAAAATTAAAATTCTTTTAATTTATCTTTAATTCTCTAATTAAACAATTGATAATTGTAGATCAATATTGACGTTTATCAACACACCATGACCACCCAAATATTTAGGAATGTTAAAGTAGATTTGACTAACATTTTTGTACATGTTTTCATATAATTCAATCATTTCATCATACAATGTACCGATTAGATATAGAGCATGAAATTAATGTCAACTCTATTTTGAGTCCAATCATATTAGTTCTTTATCATTAGCTATTAATTCAATTAACATCATTTATAAACTATTTACAAAATATCATTCTACCTTAGCTAAGGATTTTCTGAATCAATACTAATTAAGGACAACAGAATATTCACCCTAATTACTTTGAGGTGATGAATCATATCTTAATAACTTAACCACCTCTATATAGTTCATGTTACATTTAATGATTACCGACTGAATTATCCATGATTATAATATGTCATAAGTAAACATAGTAATCTCTATACAAGATAATTTTGGAGACGTCAAACTGAAAGATCATTTATACAATCATCATAATGAGAATTTCAATAGATATACAAGTAATATTCCAAATAAATTTCTCATATCAAGTCAGTTTAGTGAACTTGTTCTCTAACAAATACCCACACATTCTTTTAACTATCTCCATCTTATGGTTAGCTGCTTTACAAAAATTGAAAACTAGAGATAAAATTAAGTTCCACTAATTACCCTCTAAGCTTTGAAAAAATTGAGACCTTAAACCATATTTTCTTCAAATATTCTCAAACCAAACTACTATTGAGTACTTTTCTCAATATCTTTGGATTACAAGATAGTTGGATGAATACTTTGACTTAGGTTGCCAAACTGAGATGGACTAATAGAGAAGATCAAATGTTATTCAAAACTGATTTTTCTACGTTAATACACTACATTCGAAGAATGAGAAATACCAAAATTTTCGATAAAGTTAAGGAATTCAAAGAATATGGATGGAATCATTTACTGCTCAAACTAAGGATGACCACCATAATCAATGCTAGTCATCTACTCTTATCCAATCCTATTAGATTTCATTTGAACATTTCAAATATAATGTTATTGGATATTTCCAATGTGCACTTTCTTCATTAGTTTGAGCTCCATTTTAAGAGATATAACCTCATACATTCTATAATTTGCACCTTTTGAATGAATTTTATTTACATTCTAAGAAAAAAGAGCATCACCATACTTTAGCTAGCCTACGAGGATGACTACTTTCATAAGGAAAAATATAATCTATGCTAGTCTTTTTACATTATATTAATGTCTAGTCTTATTAAAACAATGACTAAGAACAATTTAAGAATATTACATAAATGTAATATGAATCTTATAATTCTAATTTCATTATATTTTTATTTGCAATGTATAGTTATTCCGTAAACTTTATCATATATATCTAAATATGTATAAAATAAAAATATCTTTAAATTATTTTGTCATTAAACAACTGATCGATTTCGATTGACTGTAGAGTATAATGTAACAATTGATGCTTATCTTCATCATGCTTTACCCTTTTCTGTTTAAATTGATTCTCGCCAATTTAAGAGCGGAGATACGAATAAATTAGATTTGAGTTAAAGTCCAATCTGCCCTATAAAAGTGGACATAAAGATAAATTCAATTGAGAGTTTTAACGAGTAATAAGAGGGATGAAAATTCCAATACAACTGATTTCAAGTCATGGACTTTCGATCCTGAAATCCTATTGGAACTCTATATATATATATATATATACGTATATATATATCTGCCTCAACTCGAATGCAAAACTGATTAAATAGAACTTTACCCATCAACAACGGGGTAGACCTACCTTGAGAACGGAGCTTTACCAAAAACAAAAAGGATTCAAAGGAGGTGAGTCCACTTTAACATGCCACTTTAAAGATTTTCAGTCGAATGGTTGTTTCTCAAGTTTTGCCGATCATGGTCATTATCTTTGTAGTTAGTTAATTACTTTCCTCCCAAGCTTTCTAGTAGTGTTGTTTATAATAAAATCCTGGTAATAAATATACAGTGATGCCCCTCTATAATAGTGTTAAAATGGTTCATCCTACAACGAACGAAACAATAAACATGCTAATCATCTAAAGAAAGCATTGATCAACATGTAACTCCGGTAATGCCATCAAAACAAAGGAAAGGAAAAGAATATATCAGAAAAGACTCTGCATCTGTCTTTCTTAGCTCCATTTGTTTTCTGCCATTTACACGCCATTGACATTTTTACGTTTTACACAGCAACAAACTTCACAACAATCCCAAATAATGGACACACGTCATCTTTTTCAGCGTCAATTCAACGCAAAAATTGAGCCTAATATACCGTCTGCCGGGCTAAAGCTGGAATCCCTTTTTGCCTCGCCCTCTTCCATGATCAAGCTGAAACCTCTCCACCGTAACAAGTGACGTTGACAACGTTGATCACTGCTCGAAGAGTGTTTTGCCAGAGACATTCTGAAGTTTCCATGATCTAAAGTGTTTTTTCATTTCAAAAAAAACATCTACCAAACTTCAGTTCCTGAAAACAAATACCTGCAATCTGCAAAACCTGCTATTCCATTATGAGCAGAACAACGATAAAACTACTGCAGAGTAATTCTCGGGCATGAAGATGGTAAGTTTTGACAACGTATATTGCTATCCTTTACAGAAGTAGAAGATTCAGAAACTAGAGCATTTAGTAATGCTTGTGTAGTTAGAACTTTGTCCCTCAGCATGACATTGTAGTCGTACAATTGTTGAAGACTTCGGTGGATATCAGACATCTCTACTTCAGATCCGCGCCTGAATTCTGCAGCCAAAGATGAAGATTGTTAGATATACACAATTAGAATGTCACCCACTTGCTAAGTATGAAACCAAAGGACTCTTGAAACACAGAGAAGGCCCTAAGGAGATACTACAGTATATTACAAGCTTTGGCTCAGACATACGACACTGGAGATACTGGTAATGTAAGTTATGGTCTAAACTGAAATCAGTAACTCCTCAATGTAAATGCTTTCTATGCTTAAACCATTCTCCCGTACCATTCTTAGTTGTATTATTAACTCTCATATGACAATCGTATCAGAGGCACTCTGAATTTGTAGGTACTACAATGAGCAGATTCTGTAGGTATGATGTTAATATTTTACCACACCCATAGAAATATTGACAGCAAGGTACTGCCTCACGAGACCAATACCAAAGATACTTTGATGAAGAAGCCTGATGTCTTGGATAAAGCTTAAATCTTGATTGTATATTATAAAGATTCTAAAGGAACACCAGTTCCTGCTTAAAACCCCTGCAATAACCTATTGATCTAGTCATGATATATGTTGAGTATAAGGTATAGATCATATATATATATATAAAAGATATTCACTCTTCTTCCAAATCTATATGTATCAGACCATTAGGTAACTGAAACCCCAATTCAGAAGCTGCCACTGTCAACCATTCTTTTTCATTCCGGCACAGTCAACTTCCATCAACCAACAGCTTGTTTCTTCTTCTGTTTTTAACAGTACCACTATTCCCTCCTTCCAATAGAGACTTGATCAGAGTAAAAAACACCACCAAGGAATACAAAAGGGAATCTTTTGATTGATCATTAGGGAATACAAGCATCCTCATCTGCAAATTTAACAACCAATGATGCACTATTAGGTGGGTTGGCTTAATCAAACTCTGTCAACTTCTATTTGAGACTTTTAACTCTTTGAAAAGTTAACATCACCATCAGAGTTTCCAAATAAGGTGGATTGACATAATTAAACTGTCCCTTTCTGCTTCTTCCACGTGATTCCAGATAAATTTGTACCTCAATTTATTGTCTCATACTAGAGTAAAGCAACCAACCCAGAAGTGGCACTGAAAATTGCAACATTATCTTCAACTAAAAAAAAAAAATCAAAATTAAAAAATGAATACAAAAAAGCTTCTGCTTATATACACTGGTTCAAATTGCTTTACTATGACAACTACATCTCAATTTGAATATTAGCTCATATGCAAAATTCCAGTAGATTTTGATACTGATTATTGGATATTAAATACCTAAAATAAACCCTAGAAAGGGTCTTATGTTTCAGAGAAGTCTCTACAGATGCAGAGTGGCTTGGTTGCACCACTGATAGACGAAAACTTCAAGCTACTGCACCACTTACAGGCTACTGCACCTTAAAAACAAAATGTTGTAGCTCGAAGCAATGATAAGGTAGAGTTTAATATCTAGCTAACAGAATTTGTGAGGTAATGTGGAAAAAAAGACTACATGAAGACATAAAGATCCGATTGACACTTCCTCTGAAGGTCTACTGCACTAACAAGGCTTCCATCTCAATTGCTCATAACCCGGTTTTACATGATAGAACAAACCACAATGAGATTGACAATCATTTTATCAAAGAGAAAAATAGAAATTGGGTTAGTTTGTGTTCCTTAGGTACCAACTATAGATCAAGTAGCCGATCTGCTCATTGAAGGACTACACAAGGGTTACTTTGAATTTCTAGTCAACATGCTAAAGATATCTTCAAGCCAGCTTCAGAGGGAGTGTTGAATATGTGATTTAATTGTAGTCAATTGTAATCAATTAGGCCAAAATTAGGGTGATTTAGTTTCATAGAATAGCTCTTATATAGTTGTCAATTAACCTTTATTTTCTACAATTTTTTTTCTTAGTTAGGTGGCTGTACAACCATAACTTTTTACATCTTGTACTCTTACAAAGATATAACATAGAGAATTCTTACAATTCCCATTCACAATAAGGACAAGTAGATCATACTTTGTTCACCAAACATGGAACAAGTGAAATTTGATCTTTAATAATTGCGTTTGTGGATGATATCATGATCATAGGTGATGAATTAAGAAATTCAAAAACTTAATTAGTAATTTGAAGTATTTCCTAGGTATGAAAGTAGCTAGGAGCAAAGAGCACATTTTGATCTCTCAAGGAAAGTAAATCTTGATATCTTAGCAGAAACTGATATGCTAGAATGTAATCCTATCAGGACACCATTGGAAAGAAATTGGAAATGCAAAGAAATTATGAGCAATATATTGCTTAACTAAGGAAGATACTAGAGATTGGTTAGAAAACTTATCTTTCACTTATTATGTTATTTGTATTGCAAGTCAATTTATGCATCCACCTCTTAAACAACATTTGTAGGGTTGGTATTGGGCCGGGTCAGGCTTAGTTCTTGGCCCAAAAATTTATGTTCGAGCCCAAGTCCGAGACTTGTAGCTCGAGCTCAAATTCGATCAGGCCGAGGCTAATCCTAATTATTTACTTTTTTAATTTAAAAGTTAGAAACGACATCCTTTTATTCAAAATGATAGTCTTTAATTGAAATTTTCAAACTTTGGGCTAGGAAACATGTGTCGAACTTGGCACGTAGCCTAAAATTTTCAAAAGGAAAAACTTGAGTTCAGCCCAAAGCCTAGTCAAATCATGCCAAGTCCTTTAACTTCGGGTTGGACAGGACTAAGCCGTGACCAAAATGCCACCCCTAAACACTTGGATGCACTATTCCACATTCTTGGCTATTTAAAGTGTTCTAAATTCATAGGTATTTAAAGAGACACCAAGAAAGGCATTAATGTTCAACAAAATTGGATTAAGGGGAGATGGACAGTTTGTTGACGCAGATTGTATCAATTATAGAGATGTTAATGGGCCTAGCCCAACCATGGGCCAACAGGCCTATGACGGGCCACGAGCGGGCCGGGCCAACCGGACCCGCCATTTTGTTTTAAGAAACCTGGCTGACCATGGTCAGCTCGTGGCCCGGGGCTTTTTGACATCTCTAATCAGTTAGTCACAAATAGCTGGTTTAAATCTGGATACTACACTTAGCTATATAGTAACTTGGTCAAATGGAGGAGTAAGTAGTTTGCAGTTGCACTTAACATGGCTGAAGTAGAGTTCAAAGCATTGGCCTAGGGAATTTTTTAACTAATCTATCTAGAAAGAGTGATGGAAGATATACAAATACCATTTACACATCCATCAATGTTTTACAGTGATAGCAAGTCAACTATAAACAATGTTATCAACCTAATGCAACATAATAGACCAATGTTTGATAAAAAGAGAAATTGAAGATGCACTGACATAGTTCACTTGTTTACCCACACCAAGACAAGAAAGATGTATTTAACAAGGCAATGGCTAATCCAAGATTTGAATCATTAGGCAAGCTAGGAATTATAGACATTTACTCACTAGCTTGAGAGGGAGTGTTAAGAAGTCAACAAAAGAAGTTAATTTAGCCTTAAAATGGCTAAGAAAACTAAAGAAATAATATTGAAAACTGAAGGAAACTCACACTTAGAGAAATTTCATTACCAATTATTGCTATATAGTGTTTTGGGCAATTTACTAGACTACTCAACGTTCTTTTTCACCCATATGATAAAACCAATGCTACCTATTGACTTGAAAGAAACAAACTTTCTTGTACCTTTTTTTTTTGGGTGATCACGTACAGTTCACATTAATAAAATAATAATAAAAATATGAAAGGAAAGACGAAGTTATGAATGGTAAAAAATAGTTTAATTATTTTCTAAGTTTTAATTTTCCTTAATCAATAAAGGAATTGAAGTACTTCTATTTTGGTTTGTCCTGGTTGGATTAAAATTCTGACTATTAAAGAATAATAAGAATCCTCATTAGAGTAGCATCCAATTTTTAATTGAATAATTTAAGTTACAGTCCTTATTTAAGCATGATTAAGATTAAGAAGACAATCTTTACATGGGAATGAGTGTTTCAATTTTTCCATGAGAGATGTTCATGATTAGATGTGCTGCCTAGTTCTTTAACTTAAACCCAAGACGTGATTTCTAGGAGTTGTTAGTGGTAAGTTTATACAACCTAGATTCCATTTTTTTTCCTTCATTGATATTAATAAACTAAAGTTCGTTATAATTTGCTTAGTTCTTAAGTTTTTCATAAGATTGTACCTATATTCAGCCATCAATTAGAGTGGTACTGTCTTTTATTTGTTTGACATAAAACAGTGTGGTACTTTTCCAAAGCGTAACTGTAATAATGAGCTCTTTAAACAAAAGAAATTGTAATCAAGAATGAGAGGTTTATAAAGAGGCAATCATATCCATAATTTCTGTTCTTACCAAGTGGAGGTGGCAAGGGAATGCCATCATGATGGATTAGGGAAAATGCATTAGAAGTTCTGGTATCTGTCTTATGTAAACCAACTTCATGCTCTTTTCCACCACTTATTGATCCATGTTCTTCTTGTTTCAAGTGCTGAAGAAAGAATCAAATAATATAGTGAAATGAACTTACCAATAAAATGTTTCTGCAGTCAATATTTGAACATGGAACAAGGGACTCACAAGCCAAATAACTACAGAATAAGTGTGCTTTATAATAGAACAACTCAAGAAAATAACTGGCTCACAAATACTTTATGACAGACTTATTAGCATTCAGACCAACTGATGAGGCAGTTACGAAATAGTCCAGCAGTATGTTAGAATCCCAGAAACAAATAAGGAAAAATATGTATTAGCTATAGATATCCGTAAACGAATACAAACTATAATCTGGTTTCGAGGACCAGAACCTCCAGCCTACGGCTCAAACTCTCACTCAACAGTATACCCATCCCCTCCTCTCGAGTCTACTGTGTATTTCTACTACGAATCTGTTAGGAATAACAGATTCGGTTAGCTGACAACCAATTATAAGGTTGTCAGCCCCTCCCCGCAACTAACATCACCTACGTATATACATATATATATATTTACTATATATGTAAATATTATTCTGAGTTGTCTTGGGTCTAACACAGTACTTCAGTAACAAAAATATCATGATATGGCATACAAGTGAAGTGAAAAAGTGGTTCAGAAGGAGATTGGCTAGATCAGGAGCAATACCTTTTCACTTGGCAAGCTAACTTTCTGGTTAATACTACCCATCTGATTAGTTAAACGTTTCTTCTTTGATGATTCACTTCCACGGAATGAATGATTCCGACGAACAGATGGGACCATGAAAGTACTCCAACTTAATCCCCTTTTGCTACCTTTGCATTTGTCATCTAATGTGCTGCAACCCCATGTGTACATTACATATTTCCTTAACTAGTTATAAGAAGCATAAGAGAAACCAGTCAGACTATTACCCCAACAAACAAAAGTTGTATCTCAGTTTTCAAAGCGCAAGAACAACATTTAAGCTTCTCCCCAAAACAAGTTTTCAAAGCGCAAGAACAACATTTAAGCTTCTCCCCAAAACAATAAAAAAAACTTACTTTATCCCAACGTTGTTGAGCTTTTAGTCGATTTCTTATGTGTCTCATTCTGCTATCTTCATTGCGAAGTCCTTTTATTCTGTACTCACACTATAAATAAAAAAGTTAGACAAACAGGACACATTAATGCCAAACTTAAAATGGGAATATCTAGGAATTTCTGAAAAGGCATTGTTCCCGCCCCACATTATTATCCCTTGAACACTAAACTATGTCAGTATCATTCATAAAGCTACTGTAGGAGTTGACCATGGAGAGGAAAGCTAGAGATTGTAGCCCTTGAGATTGAAAGATAACAATGTTATGTTAAAAAGGTGAGAGTTCTTTCCCCAGCTATAGGAAGAAATGACACAATGCATGGATAGCAAATTTGTACTCCTCTTCCATCCAGAATGGATGACCAAGAAAGGAAAGGTTTTGGACAGATAGAAAGACAGCAAGAGTGACTAGTAGCAGTTGTAGTAGTGGTGGTACTATAGCCAATTGTAAGTATTGCACTTATAATAATGAGAGGTCAATAAATAAACACTAACCCTCGTCAAAGTCATCATAGAAATTGATAACTACTTAGTATCTGCACACACTATCACAACAGAAGAGCGATGTGCTCCACAAGTTTTATAGCTACAATCAATTCTCATGTTTCCATTTATTGATCTCGTCTCAATAATGTTTCATGTCTTCACGCCTTAGAGAATGAGATCATTTGTGATTCACTTGCAATAGCTTTCTAAAACCAAGCAAGAATGGTTCCTCAATCTCCAGGGCTGAAGTGAAAGCATTCTTATGAACAAGAACGAGATGAGTAGACTTCTATTTAGCTGAATTTTCTTCAATGATGATGAGGATTGAGAATAATGAAATAGCCAGAGATGAAATGATACAAGGAAGAAGAATCTTACTTGAACCAAGAAATAGAAAAATATTCCAATGCTGATGCAATACAAGCCACCAAGGTCAGCAAGGAAGCTCACTACACCAGGAAGGGACAAAATTGCATAAGGCCATTTATGATAAAAATTAAATGGTGTCAAGCAACAGAATACCACCAAGACTTTTAGCAACTAAACTGAAAATTCTGCAGAATATGGCAGGTATTAGAGCAGAAACTGAAGGAGATACTGAATGCTTCCATACAGAAATAATAGTGCTTTTTGATAATTGAAACAACTGAATCTATAACTATCTATAATTGAGTATACATCAGTTATCAATTACTATATATTTTTACCCCATTCAGGTTCCCAAAATAATATCAGAGATAAAAGGATAACAAGGTATTGATGCAAAAGCGCTTAAAGTATATAGAAGAAATAAAAGAAGAAAAATTACTCAATCGCAAGCCTTAATTTGGTGGGATGAGGATTGGAAATTGAGTTGACATTAAACATAAGGGCTGAAATTTAGATTGTCTTAGAATTCCTTATTTGATAGGAAATAGTAATAAGATAAATATGTTATTATATTTTAGATATGTTGTCCTAGTTGTTTAGGACTTACGGAATTTTTATGAGCCCTTTCCTACTATAATAAGGGCTCTAAGAACTATATGTATGTGTGTGTGTGTGTGTGTATATATATATATATACAACAAGAACAAGCAATCTAAAATTTTTCTATAAACTTGAGTTTTCAACTATAAGGTGTGATGCTTTCTTATAAGATTGATTCCTAGTTTCTACTATCCATTGTTTATGTTCTTCACAAAATTCCAACAACCAAAATCCTAACTTCCAAGTTCCAACATATTAAACCCTAAAATACTAGCCTAATATCAGCCATATTTCTAATTTTTTGAGTTTTAGCTACTAGCTAACAATTCTTCTATTTGTCCTCCATCAGGTACACTCAATGATAGGGATTGTCTTAGGTAAGATTTATGGAATACTCAGGTTTATTTATTAACAGTTATGTAACGTTTTGAGAATCTTCAATATATAGGCAAACAAAATTCAAAGCAATGCAAATCTTTTATCCTATCAAAACTTTAGGTGTCTAGTCACAGGCATATGATAAAACAAAATTCAGAGCAATGCAAATATTTTATCCTATAAGAACCTTAGGTTTCTAGTTACAGGCATATGAATTCTGCTAGAATTGCATATGCAGTAATTTCTCTCAGCAATTTTCCCTCACAGTGAGATCTTTTAAGCTGGAACTTTTAAGGCTGCTTTGTTTAAATGAAAATCCCATAAGTAGTGCCTAAACATTACAATTCTTTCCCAGGTAAGTGAAGCATGCAACCTAACGTTGAGAAGCCAACAAAAGAACTTGAAATCAAAGATGGCTCCAGAGCGTTCATGCATTCTATACCATCCAAAACTACCCTAATCCAAAACTTCATAATGAACAAGATTTCATCTAATGGTTCACTAAATGTGCCAGTGAACATATGCTTGACGATCAACTCTTTCACCCATCAGATAAGTGTCTTTTCATGTACAGTTATTCAAATTAATTGCACTTCCCACAGCAATAACCTTACATGACTCTACTACAACTCCCTGCTGAGGAACCCAAATATACTAACAGCAAATAACCAAGATCAGAAATGATAACTAAACATAATGTCTGGACATGATTCTCCATCATCTAGAATGGTGATGACAAGTAATAATATTTATGAAAATATTAACTTATCACAAGTTTGAAGTCCAAAAACATAATCTCATAATCTTTAACATGGTGAAATTGATCTATATAAACTTTTCATGTCAAAGTATGGACAAGCTGATGACCGTGGGGCCAAATGCCTTTAGTGAGAAAATGGAATCATTTCATTTTTATAGTAATTGATATATTGATTCTAGATCCTACTGAAAAGATGGAAATTTCTTATTTTCACATTGTCTTGTATCTCAATTTTATTTTCTTTTTGTTTTTGAAACGGAGGAACCCGCAACCGCTATCCTTTGGATGCATACTGAGTAAACCTCCGGATTGACACAATAGCCTGCAAATTACGCCAACCGAATACTCCGCACTAGGCAAGCCCTGTACGACAAGCTCGATCGAGAGAGCATAGGTAGAGAAATTCGAACACAAGACCTTTTGGCCCCATGCCCCCACTCCACCAACACGACCACCCCCTACGGGGCTCAATTTTCATTTTGCCAAAACTGAAAAGACAAATTGTGCATAAACATTTTGAAGTTAAAGAAATCATTTAAAGTTTATATAGTTTCTTTCCACTAAAAGAAAATTGTAGATGTTACATAGTTTGTTTCCATTAAAAGAAAATTGAAGATCGGTCCCTAATATCATGTTTACAACAAAACCATTATGTAAAACGAACTGAGATGTCAACAGTTTCAAAAGAACACTTGAAGCTGTAGCTAGAGCTATTGTAATCTATATAATTTCTATGTTTATTTTAGTATTTCTTGAATTGTGGCATCCAAGGAGTTATCTGCTACTTCATCTCTAGTAAATGGGTTAGGCATTCAATGTGTTTGTATATAGGTATGGATACCTTCTTCAACCAAACACCTTAAGGAATTCGGTTCTAAACTCTTTTTATAAAGAAGACACTTTTAACCTTTGTTTCTTTCTTACGTGGAACCTATTCAGCCTTTTAACGCTCCAACACATAATAAGTCAAAACTTTTACATAATGGATTATAGTCTATGATTCTTTATTAGGTCCACCACATAACAAATATACAAGCTATTCTAAATGTTGTGTATTGGTTTAATTTTTGCGTCAAATCAGTGAGACTACCAAAGGTGTTGGGGTTTTTCAACAAAACTCCATATAATATAAACTTAGCTTTAGAAGTTCTTCTGGATTGATAATTAATAAAATGCATATATAGTAATTTATTATCAAAATGCATATATAGTAGTTTACAATATGGTTTCATGAAATTCCTAGTATGAAAAACAAATTTAAAGCAACTTCCTACAATAGGTCAGTTTCGTTGCCCAAAAAAATCAAACTAATGTTTAATTAGGGAAAATTAATACGAAGTGACCTTTTATAGATTATCACACCCAATGGACCTTCAAAACTGAACTTTATAAGGTATGAATTTGGACAACACCCTTGATATGAACACATAGCTAAAGATGTGATTCCAGTTCTTCAAAACCAGTTTAATAACATTTTAGAATATTTGAAAATATGTGCTCTTGCAGAAAAAACAGTGCTATTATTTTTTTTTTATGGTATTATAAGCTCCGTTGTTTCCTTATGAACTTATACATCGCTATGGACCAAAAAATAAAAAATCTGACAAGATGCACATCATATCTAGTCCAAGATCAAAAATTAATATTGGTTTCAGCATGAATTTTATACATAAGTTGGTAGGTTAATGACAAGTCCTAATATAAGCAAGCCAAGCAAGCATTCAAAGTCGTGAAAAGATGCAGTCAAGGCAAAAGAAAAAGGACGGCAGAAATTGGTCTTCCAAAAGAGCATCTCCAGTATGCAATCGGTATTTTACCTCATATCCTAAACAAGAAATTAGGAGAAAATATACTGTTGTAATTCTAAAATATTCATCAGATGGTTGTGCCTACATTCCATATTTGTGAAATGATAGTAAAGAAGCATTAAAAACATAAAATTTTGAATACTAAGATGAACATTTCAGTACTGGTATAGACATGCATAAACAATATCCAACTTACCTGGACCCAATATACTTTTATTTTCAACCTCAACAATATATGCAGAGAGATAGTTGATGTGCAATGTGGTGTTAACTAATCCATCAGCATAAGCTTCCAAGGAGGCGTGAAATTGGGATGCATCATCAAAATATGAGCCAGGAAGGAATTCATGAAATAGAGGTTGAATGAGCCTTAGATCATGTAGATTATGGTATATTCGAGGAAATAAATTAAACTTCAATACATTTGAACCATTCCCTCTGAATGTAACTGGTCTACCATTAGAAGTCCCTCCATCCTTTAGCGTGCCACTAACCAAACTAACATGCTTTTTATCAGCATGATCTTTTGCAGTAAGGTTGAACTGATAACCCACAGCAGTTGCAGGACTATGTGGAAGATCAACAAACTGCCATGAAATGAACATGTGGTCTTTAGTTAAGTGGCAGTTGTTACACCGAAAACTTATGGTTGGCCCTACGCTTGTATTCCAACATGTGTAGTTCACAAGCTCAACCAGGCGAGAAACCCGGTAGTCAATAAATCCAGGGCTTCCTGTAACTATGGTATCAGGCCCACGTAAGTTTAAACAACTCATGCTAGAAACAGTAGTTATGTTGAATTCCAAGTCATTGACAAAAGCTGCTAAATCAGGTGCATTTGTTGCTCTCACATTATGCACTTCAATGTTCCTCTTTGATATAATCTGGTAAAGCAACCTGAGAACAAAAACTAAAAGGTCAAGTCATTGTTTGTTTCTCCAGCAACAGATGCGAAGCAACAAATAAATGTAAAATAACAATTAGAACCTATAAAATTGAAATGCTCGCTTTAAAAGCGATCATAGTAGTATACTCACGCAGCAAACAAACCAATGAAAATGATACAACTTGCAATTGAGAAAGTCCCACCAAGTTCTGTTTTCCTCTTTACTACCACTTTTTGATCATCCTGAAAAATTGTAACTAGCAATTACAACAATTCATAAAAGCATTATAAAGCAATTTAAAATTAGAAGTAGACAAAATCTACGTTCACATAAAATGAAAATGTAAATTTTACAAAGGAAAATTGTTAGAGTCATTAAACGACCAGAATCAGACTTGGCTGCTGAAGTAGTACCTTTGAAGGTTTACCAACGGAGGCAGCAAAAGCAGAAGGAATGATGAATAGTTTATGGCTGTCTTCAATTTATATATTTACTATTAGTTACAGTCATGTGCAGCAGGGTAGTTATTATGTTTGAATTATTGTACATTTAGATCTGCTATTTTTAGCAGGGTTAGTTCTTGGCAGTTTTATCTGTAAACCTTAAAGACAATTGAAGACAAAAATAATGGCAGGTACTTTCAGAAAAGTTCTTGAGGGGCAGTTTATGCAATAGAAAACCAGGTTAAAGGGCTAACGCTTTCCATGGTATGAGCATTCCCTCTTGTGGCAGTCTCAGTCCCAGTTTTTTGGATATGGATAAAGATAAGTCGCCTATGAATAACCAGTATTTGTCTACCCGTCCTAGGAAAAGTGCTTCCCTTTCATAAAGCTCTAACTAGCTAAAGGAATAACGAGCGTAAGGAACATACCACCGGGTACTTTTACTCTTGGAGACCGTTGGGTTCTCTATAACGAGCCCAAGCTTGATCATTGGGTTCTCTCCAACGAGCCCAAGCTTTCATACTATAAAAATAGGTCATAAAGGAAGGAAAACTCAAAATTCTAGTAAACTACAACCAGACTTCAGCCTTACTAGGCCTATAACCAGATCTAGGGGACTTGATCATACCAAATTGGCATCAGAGCCAGTGGTTATGGCAGATTGGCATTCTTTTTAACAACAATTTGAATCTTTCCTTAAATTATATGAGGAAGATTGTGCTAAAGATCATTAGGAAAAGGAACAAGATCGTGTAGAACTAGCAACACAACAGTAAGAATTGGCTAACCGTTTGGATGAATTATCAAAAGAATTGTCTACTGGGAAATTGGAGAGAGGTGATGGAGAGGGAAGTGTCACTAGAGGCAGGCATGAGAGATGAGCATTTGAGGGGGAAACACAAGAAGCGTCCTCATTTTTTCCAAATATGCTAAACTGGATTTCCCGAAATACGATGGATTCAATGACTCTTTTCGTTGGATTAACAGATGCTGCATCAAAACACACTTGAGCAAGATAAAGTTGGTTTGGCATCTTTCCATCTTGAAGGCGATGCTCAATTATGGTTCCTGAAATTGGAGAGGGCCAGACTAGCCATTACGTGGGATGCTTTCAAGCAACAATGTAATCTACATTTTCGGCCTCCTATCCAAAGTAATAAATTGGAAGAATTGTTTAAACTTAAACAAACCGGTTCAGTAGAAGATTATCAACGTCAGTTTGAGCAAATTGTCAGTTCGAGCCAGTTCATTGACGACGGAGCAAGAAGTTCAGATTTTCTTAATTGAGCTGCAGTAATATATTGTTATCGAAGTGGAGTTACACCAACCACCAGATTTAACGAATGCGATGAGCCTTGCTCAATTGTATGAAAGGCTAGGTAATCGCAACAAAGGAGAGTCTTTCAATGTAAAACGAACAGGCTCGGTTCAGTCGCGCTCTCCTTTTGTGAAGCGACTTAGCCAAGTCTAATTATGGTCGTTTAATGACTATAACACAAAAGCTCTAAGAACTTGTATTTTAAAAAAATCAACATGGTGGCAAATTAGCTCTAAGGTTTGAGATCAAGGGTGGCGCCTCATAAAAAATGATGACACTACTCAAACTTTGAATCCTAATGTACACTGTCCTTCTACCCCATTAATATACATGTTGATACTATTTAATTTCTTACCTCAGTAAGTAATGTAATTCACTTAAATAGAAAGAAAATCAAGCAATCTTATACTCATTAAGACATCTTACATTCACTAGGAATAAGAGCATAACAAGTGTTATAAGGTTAGGAAAGTCCTCCTTCCATAAGCTGCATTATGTAGTTTTAAAATGGTATCAAAGTTTGCGCTAATTCGATGTTGGGACTCGCATAGATTTCTAGTTAGGTGATTCCCAATAGAAATTCAAACCTACAAACTTAATGCTCCAAATCTCCATTCCTAGGCGTGAGGTCGGTATTATTAAGATATCCCACATCAATTAGAATTAAGGGCATAAGAATCCTCAGAGTCCTCTCCTTACAGCTTGGGGATACTATATTACTTTTCTGCAATAAGCGAAGTGTCTAGCTAAAAAGAAGGAAACCACTATGTTTATTGTCCTTTTATATCAATAGACAACTTATACATACAAAATAGTTAAGGAACCAGCTACATCTTACAAAAAAATTTAAAGAAGCAAACTACATATTACAAAAATTTCAAACTGCAATCAATGCCACCTGTTATTGTAATACAATTTCATGTATATTTATGGATATTATAAGTCTAGAAGCCCATAAAATACTATAATACTAGTAAAAGGACAATTTGTTTTTCAAGCCAAACATTTACATTTGAAAACAAAAGAATTGTAACGCCCCAAATTAGGGGTTAGCATATTAAGCAAATTTAGTCCGATTTATGTTCTGTCTCTTTGAAAT